>CAEFZY010054036.1:0-32544 GCA_903066815.1 Brachyrhaphis roseni | reverse complement strand
CACTACACTATCTGATGATTTTCGTCAGCAGAGAGATCCTTTCTCTTTTCCATATTGCTTGAAACCTGTGGCCTGCTCAATAATGTGGAACATCCTTCTTAAGTAGATTTCCTTTAATTGAGCTTCACCAGACAAACTAATCAACCAGATCTCTGAAATTAATTAGTGATTCAAAGAGCCCTGACACACAATACCATCTATAAATTTAATAGCACAACAAAAAAATAAATTTTTATGACTCTATAATCCAATTTTGTTCACTACTTGGCAAGAAACTGCTCAGTTTTGTCCTTATCTTGCCCTTAGTTAACGCATGATAAACACTTATTGATTTATAGTGTGTACAGATTAATTAATAACATATCTTTGAACTATTTATTAGCCATTTATAAGGGGAGCCTTATTGTAAATTCATACTGAAATATTTAAGATTTTTGAAAAGATTTGATCTTGATATTAATCAGCTAATTACAAATTTGATGCCTGGGGTTAAAATAGAAAAGAGGAGAAATGCAGAATAAAATTCATCAGTTTTCAAGTGAAAGTTTAAGTTTTCACTTTTTGATTTCCAACTGGATTCGTTGCTGCTCCACAAAAACCGTAACTGAGGCTATCTAGTTGATTAGACTGTAAAGTCTGAGAGCACAAATCACTTCTAATTAAATACATATAACTCTTCATGTTTTCATGTCAAATTTATTACAATACGAAGCTCAGCTTTTGCACCAAATGGTCTTTCACTCCCTAACTGTCTGAAAGGCCTTATTAAAACCTCTTGCTTCTTTTCTTTTCTGTTTGTAATATCAAAAGAAAAAATGTTTATGTAATATTTTCTCATTGGGACACCTCAAACAAAGCAGATTGCCTTGTGTTTCTCCCTTTATGAGCAATATGCTGACAGATTTGCATTTCCTTACCTGTCATTTGGCCATAAACAGTTTGTTCCGACTCCATTTTCAGACACACTCTCTGTATAATTGGGACCATACATCACCAGACACAGTTCTGACAAAGCATAAGGTTATGGGCCTTTTTTATACTTCTAAAACCTTTTTTCAAGTGTTTTTACCGGGATTGTATGTGACACGACAAAATAAAGTGGAACATCAATACCAGCTGGAAGGGACACGATGAATGGTTTCAAAGGTTTTTACTGTTAAGAATCCCAGTATGACCATTGGGGCTAGCCATTAGTCCACTGCTCCTGTGTCAACATATTTGTTTCTGTAACCTGTTAGTTGAAGAAAAAAGTTGGATTTCTGGTCTGGCATTCTTGCATTAGTTTGGTGTGGATTGCCTTTGACCGTAGATTAATCTTCTCATTAGTTGTGGCACTAAGCAAAAGGCAATTCAATTTAAAAATATTTTATTTATCCCAAAGGGATACTCAATGTTGTCATAACTAATATAATTAAATCATCTTCAAAATAAAAACTTGAACACTCCTAGCTGATTCTGAGTGGTGATTATATAAATAATGTATAAATTTACTATTTCTGAGCCCAGATTTTATATAGAAAGACTTTTCCTCCTCTGACTAAACCATTCCTGTTTTAGGTCACTTAAAATTACCTACATTTTGGTTAAATGTCAGAATAATTATGGTTTTTTTTTTACACCTTTAAGCAGGTTGGGAACTCCAAGATGGCAATTTTATTACATTATAAAACCCATATCACACATGAGTTCAATTGAATCCCACCTTTCGATGAGTTTTTGGCCCTCAAACACGCCGCTTCCTTGTGTGACGTCATGTGGAAGAATACCTAAAACATTCAGTCATATAATTTAAAAAGTGTTTCAACCAATCTCTTTGGAAATGTATGACAACTGCAGAGTTGGACGAAAGTAAAAAAAAAAAAAAAAAACTCATAGAGAGGAAATAGAAATAATCTTGGTAATTCTATCTGAGCTAAAACAGAAAAGCCTCTATCCCACTTTCATCTGAACATGAAAAGTCGTCACGTGGTTTCGGGACGTTCATATTCGTACAGACCTTCATACAGCGCCGCAGACCTCCATGGACAACATTCAAGTTAAGTATTTGTACAAAAGCCGTACAGTGGAGGCGGACAAGTCAAAACTCAATATTACCATTGATGTCTGAGTGCATTTCTACATAAAACACTGTCACAAATTCTGACAAATCACACAGCGTCTAACACAGAACTTATGGTTAGACCGGGCCTGGTGGCGAGAAAGGGACGGGAATTCCTCTCTGCAAAATTTTTTAGATGTTTTTTGTCACTTGTTTGTCTCCATTTTAAAGTCAGTATACACAGTATGTGCAAATATCTTCTTTTAGCTATGCTGAGAAGCATTGGAAAAAAAAAACATGTACCTGTTATAAACACAGAGTAAAACTTGTAGGAAGTTTCGACATGTTTCTGGGGATCTCTTAGTGCTCGCTCTGCATCTTCGCTCTGAGTGACATGATGTGAATCGACCTTCGACGCTCTAATAAGTACAGAACCGTGAGTGATTATGGACACAAGCGATTATAGACAGTCCAGGCTTCTCGAAGAGGACGGCTTCTGTATCCTGAATCTCATTAACTGAGAGCCAGCATCAGACCTGACTTTGACACCTCTGCTGATTCTACAAATGTCTGTCAAACCCGATCGCCGTCATCTCCCCGTCCTGTCCCGAAGCGATCCGTCTGTCTCACCCCACCCGGCTCTCCGATAGCCACAGCTGCCGCCGCGCCCCACAAAGCTCGCCGACGCATGGCTGTTTTTGCTTAGCCCCGTGCAGCTGCCGCGAAAAACAACCCCATCAGCACTCCGCGCAATTACCGAACAGACCGAGGAAGCAGTGGCTTGATTTAGCAACCTGCGGGGACTGCCATTTTCTATTTTCCTTTCGGATCCATGATGATTTATGCCGCATGTGTGCAAAAAGCACACGAGCTCCCCTCTCTTTCTCACTCACACACTTTCTCTTCTTCCCTTCTCCTTCCTGTCTGCTCTTACCTCTTCGCCCCTTTCTTTCTCCACATGCTAATATCTCATCTCTTTCTCCAAAGTCCACATTAACAGATGTCTGCTCAAGCCAAAGCAGGAGGAAGTCTCGATATGAAGATGAAAGCTAAGATGGTGCTCAGTAGGACTCGCGCTGCACTGGCGAAACAAGCAAGAGGGCAGGGAGCCGAAATAATAAAACGTGCCCGTTCCTCCGAGGAATTCCTACGCAAAGCAAATAATTTGAGCGGCGATCGCTCCGCACGCGGCCGCTCGAGGCGCGGAATGGGCCCCCGGTGTATCAGCTACTCAGCATCACAACGACGGCGACCATGGCGAGCTGTCCGCCGCAGGGTCATAATAGTTTTGCGTTTTTCATTGTAGTTTTGTTTTTATTTTGTTGTGACTTTTTGTTTGCCTAATTTGGTTGGTTTTAATTAGAATTTTGAGTGGGTTTGCTAGTTTTTACTAATTATTATTAGTTAAATATTGTTTAGTTCCACTTAAGTGTTTTTATTAGACGTAGTGGTAGTTTTAGGTTTTTTTTATACTTTGTTTCTTTTAGAGGCAGAATTCAAAAAATGTCAGTATATTGTATTGTCATTAATATACACTGATCGGGTAATGAATACTCAACAGACGATACCATTTTCAAAAAATGTGTTCAGTTAATGTTGAACAACAACTGACTTTGGTGTTTTATCCTGTCTTTTGTGGTCGCCATCTTGCTGACTAGCAGAAGTGATGCAATTTGTTGACAGCTGATTTGTTTGTTTGAGATAGGAAAAAAAAAACAAAATTTCACATCAATTTGAAAGGCTAATAAATAGGTTCAAAGACACAAAACGAAGGGGATTATATTTCTAATTTCAGTACGTTCCAGTTAGTTAAATAAACGTACAAGATAGTTCCAGTTGTAGTTTTCCCCCCATTAATTATCATTTTATTTATTTCATTTAAAGAATGTGTTCTCTTTTTCAACTTTTGGTATTTCGTTCACCATAATAACCTTGGTTTGCCGTCGCCCGGCTCCCCTTCAATAAGTCACATTTTCTGTGATTAAACTATGGCAATACACGCAACTATAAACAACATATCACCTAGGGAGAAAGGGCCGCATTAGGTTAACATTAACCGCCGCCGCACAGCGACGGAGGTCCAAATGAAATTTTAAACAACATCCATAAACCCCCTAGAATCAAAGTGGCCTACATACAGAGCGAGCCTTTTTTCCCCAGGTCAGAGTTGCAGAAAGACACGGAGCCGAATTTAGCCCAAAGCGTTGACGCGCTGAAACCCTCCAGTAGCCACAAGGACTTCCCTTCCAGCTTTCTTCCCCAAACCTGAACCCAGCAGGCCGTGCTATTCCTGTAATTGAGTGAGTAATGGACTTATTCCGCTGAGTGGTTCTCTGGGCGGACTTAATACTGGGATGTAAATCCTGTGGCAAATGGTGGATTAGGGCTGGAAAGAAATAATAAAAAAAAAGAAACAAAAAAATAACTGAGGGGAAGTAAATGTAGAAAAGAAAAGAATATGAACAAAAGATAATCTATTTAGCAATTATTCCCACGCAGTAAATTCACTCGAGGTCTTAGTTTAAAGCATTTAAATCAACCCTTTTTGGGGTTTTGGGAACTCTTTCATAGCTCTGCTCTTAGAAAACAGGATTTGCTTTGTCGGACTTTCTTCGCTGCCTTTTTTCGGTTTTCTGTGCCCGACTCTTAAGCGTACCTCGGTCCAGACACAGCGTCCCTCCGTGCATCCCGGCTGAGTTCTGGACTCCTGCCACGCATTCCACCAGCGGGATACGCTGATCACAATAATCCCCTTTTCTCCAAACTCACCACGCAGCCTGGATCCTTTAACAATTAGGCTGTACAATGAAGCCATTATCCGTGAATCCATCAGCGGCCCAGGCTGAAACCCATCTCCGTCAAAGGCCCTTCAGCTCAACTCTGCCTCCTCCTGTTTTGTGGTTTTCTCTCGCGATTAGGGGACAACATACTGAGGTTTGCAACTGGATTGCTGAAAACCCTAATGTCTCGGGCTTGTCTCACTATCGTCTTCCTCACGGCTCGCTGCAAAAATATCAACTTCTGTTGCCCTTGAATCTTTCCAACATGTTGTTGTGTTGGACCCCAAATACGTTGATGTGCTTCATTGAGGTTGTTAGTATCTGCATTTCTAATAACCAAAGAATTGCGCAAAGTTAAATAATGAAGACGTTTTTGCTCATGTTTTTTGAAGAAGAGGTTTCGGGGTTAGGACGAGGTGGTTTTTCATTTGTGTCGAAAAAGCTGAATTTTGCAAAACTGTAGTGGAAACACTTTGTTTTTTCGCATTGCACGAACCACATGACCAACAGCCGGATGTCACTGGCAACAGAAACGCCAAAGACGAGCAGAGGAAGCGGTAGAGGATGATGGTTTGTGTTTTTCAAACAATAAGCAGCTGGCTCTGCCAGAGCTCTCACAGCATGACACAGCTCATAAAAAGTTGCGTGTCATTCCAACATATTGAGTCCATAGTTCTGCTGTAAAATCGACAACTGCAGTTTTCCCCATACGCCGGATATGTAGCCGCCCACAATGTAGCGGCTTGTCGCTTCAATGACTGAATAAGACATAGACATCTCCGCTGATGTTTTGGGTGAAATGTCAATAGTGACTTAATTCTAGAGAAATGCAAAATTAACATGTACTGTCAAAAAAAAATCCTTAGAATATTCTTAACTCTGAATCTCTGCAAATCCTCCAGAATTTTTCTTTCTGAAGTTCTCTTGGAAAAAAAAAAACCCTACGAGATACTTCTAGGTTAACTTCGAAACTTTGTGGTTGTAAAGAGATAATATATGAAAAGATTTACAAGGCACTGCGACTCGGTTAGTTTATTGTTCCAGATTTCCGTCTTTTTTTTCCCACCGACCGACCGACCATACAGCAGGTCCGACTCTACACTCTGAACCAGAAGGCCCTAACCGAAACTGTTCAAAACAGGACCACCGCTAGGTCCAGACGCCTCCGAATTAGCAGCCCGCCGGTCAAAAAGCTTGTACTGGAAACAAGCAGCCCCCAAAACAAAGCAAACACACGTGGGCAGAGGGAGCAGAAACACACCGCAAACCGCCAAGCTCAATATTTTTTAGACTGCCCTGTCATGCTGATGCTACAGTGGAGATGGTAGCTGTGACCTCATCTGCTAATATTGTTCTTGCCATGTAAGGCTTTTTTCGTCTCTCTGCTCACACAGCTGGGGTGTGTTCTTTGTAAGCGAGGATATAAATTCATGTTTTTGTGGGAGCCTGTTGCTAGGGGGCTACAAAGGGTAGGGGAAAGTGGAAGATGGGGAGAAAAGGGGAAAATGGGGGTACAGGCGGGGGTGGGTTTGTGGCCAGGGGCCAATTAAAATACAGATGTCTGACTGTCGGTGTAATTCCATTCAGCCATGATTTACATTTAGAACAGTCACCAAGGCCTGCCACTCCGCGCTCACGCAGGAAATCGAAGCTGACTGGGACCTAATGAGAAAAGTGAACCTCCCGAACTTTTACGAGACTCTCGTCTGAAAGGAGGCTCGCAACTTTGCCCGCAATATGAGAGCCCTTCCAGCTAATCACCCATTGACGGGGGGAAGAACGGGGCATTAGGAGCCCAGAAACCAATTTCACTTCATGCTGCTGGCGTGAAAAATGCACGGCGGGGAAGTTGCCCTTTGTTAATGCTCGAACTTGGCAGCCTTTCCTAGCGATAATCCCCGTCGAACTGTTTACCTCGTTTGAAGCAACATGAAGGAATTTAGTGAGCTCATATTCTAAAATATATGTTTATTTTTTTCTTTTGAAATGATCTTATCAGTGATAATATCTGTTTAACCGAAATAGAAACTGTGTTGTGTGTATGCTCTCATCACTAATTTCCTCCTAGTTACGCAAGCTAGAGGGGGAGAAAAAAAGTCATGTCTCATGTGTGGGCCTGGCAAAACAACACAAGGCAATTTAATAATGGATTAGAAGGACTTAAATTCATTAAAGAAAAAGAAATCCTGCCATTTTGAGAACAAAAGCTACACTTGTTTATTTTTTGGCTACAGTTAGGTACAGCCAACTGCTAATTAACATAGTTTAGCTTAAAAACGGATAAGTTTGCTACTAGGAAACAAAACAATTGATAACTTTTTCCTCTTCACCTGAAGATACAGCCTTGTGTTGCTACCAGGGTTACAGTTATATGCCTGTAGAGGAGACTGAGGTAAGTGCAGCCAATTTTCTTATTTTTATTGTCGCTACATTGAGGGAACCTTAGTTTGGTTGCTAACTTGTATATCTGCATATATTTAAGGATATTGTCCATCCATTCAAACAGTAGGAGTTGTAGACATAGCTGTTTCTAAAATTTAGCATGTCCATAAAAATGTTTTTTAGTGGGCTTGGAAAGCGAACATTAACATTTGTAAAGAAAGCTCTAAAAACTGAATCTTTGGCAAGTTGAGGCTCCATGGCATGCCAGCGGCTCAACTTACCCCAAAGCTACCATTTCCACTTTATTTGTGCTCACAACTGAAATGCCACACTTTTATCTTCGGTTTATGACCTCGTGCTCTAGCTTATGCACACCACAATAGATATATAAAACAAATTTTAAAATATATATTATGGTATAAATGCAAATCTTATGAAACTTATGTTAGACTAAACTCACTTTTAAGAGTCAAAAATGTTTTTAAGCAATAAAGGCCTATCCAATTTACCAATGTGGTTCTTAACGTCACCTGCCTCCTAACTAGTTGGTCACATGACCAATGTTTTTAACCATTTCCTAGCAACAAGGGGTCACTCAGCATAATCTGACTCAATATATCCAACATACCCTACATAGTAAACTAATAATACCAAAAAATTCTCATAAATATTATAGTTAGCTTATGTGTCCAGACAGCACAAAAGCGATTTCTCAATACAAAAAACCCCCCAACTGTTTTCTTGTGTGTTTCATAATTATATACTTCGAAAGTACAGTTGAAAGTACGTTCTTGGCAAGGATGCTGTGTGGTTGTTCTGCCATTGGGACGGGGTGTACTTTTGACACAGTCCAGTTAAAATCTGTCCTGGAGCTTCATTATATTTTCCTGTTTTACCCACAATGTTATTTTTATATTTTTAATAATCAGTGACATAAGAATATCGTTGTCAAATGTAGCAAGATATCGTCACCTCCCTAAAATAATGGCCTCTCTTTTTCTTTTGTAAAATTGATTTGGCAAAAATAACAAAAAATATTTCCAAAATCTGTTAAAAGCATAAAAAAAACACACTTTTGTCAAAAAACGACTTAGGCCACTATTTTTGGAAGGTGACAATGTGCATAAATATATAGGAAGAAATGTCTGTATGAAGTTGAGTCTTCAAATGAATGAGCTGCAATTGTCATTTTGATCACAAAAAACTTTAAGAGTGTTTGCACTCGCCTTCTGCTTTTGTCGCTGCTAGTGGCGCAGAAAATTTGTGGGACACTTGACAGTCCTATATATGCAGATTTGTGCGTCTATGCGTCTTTGATAAAGTGACTGTAGCAAGAACACATCAGCACTTGGCGAATACTCACTCTGATGCAAACTTGGGATTGGAGCCTTTGCATTTTATGTTTTTCAAGTAGTGGAGGACCCAAGTAGGCTTTTGACATCATTGCTATGACCTCTAATGGTCCAAGGTTTCTTCTAGTTTATTGATGCACAAATACATAAACAGAACACCGCTATTTAACAATTTCTAAAGGTGGTCTCTTGGGGTCAGGGTTACAGTTAGCGAACCAGTAGATTCTTAGGCAGATGCAGTGCTAATACAAAAGAAGGAGATGCTACGTTTAGCACTGTTAAAAACTAATGGTCAGTTTAAATTATTCATCTTTCAATGTCTCTATTTATTTAATTTTTACCAATTACTCAGAATATTACAACGTTAAGGCTTTTTTTTTTTTTTAAGTTTTGTAACTGCACTTTGTCAGCTAGCCCAATGTTATTATACTTCTTTCAAAATAAAACATAAACTGTTTCCTTTACAAATGTGTGCAAAACTTTGTCAGTGTTCCGCTAATGTCAAAAGCATCATTTTGTAATTTCTGTGCTTCCATTAAACAAGAAACACAATTCAAATCACATGTGAATGAGTTTATTCACGTGGTAAGTCACTAAAGAAACATGCCGTGAAATTGTCCAATTATACGGTCAACGTTAGTTAGGATGCTAAGCTTAAAGAACTTTATACTTGAGGATCATACTCATATTTTAGAATTCAAGTAGCTCATCTGACAAAGTGGCATGCATACATCAGCTTTATCCAGACGTTCATATCCAAAAATCTCATGGTCCGAGATCCCATAATAGCCCTATCACGGTCCATCCAACTGACCCACACACATAGAAAAATGACATGCACTACAGTCTGCTGCCTTCCAAATAAACTTTGTCTTTTGAGTTAATTGGGGTTATGGGTACAATGACTGGAAAAGGCGCCTTAGATGTGAAATATCTCGTCATTGTCATTCAGTTGCTTTCTTTTTCCATTTTATTTGCCTTAACAACCCATTTCCTACCAATCTATTTAAAGTATAGGGTATCGTTTTTTTTTATCTTTTTCAACTTGCAATTGAGCTAAGTGATTGCTCAGTGTGTTGACATGCCTTCCCTTCAGATCTTTGGGTGGTGCCTATATTTCTTTCAACAAGAATGTAATTGAGAGTACTCACAAAATAGATGACATTTCCTTTCATTTACCTCTGCGAAAATAGACAGATTTAAGCTAGTTTTGAGAGTCAAGACCGACCTCTGCACAGGTTTTTACAACGCCGGGTCCAAAAACCATCACTGCATTTGATTTTACAGCACACCCAAAAACAAAAAAGGAAAGCAGTGTACCTCTTTAAAGTGGAGTGACGGTTGGACTTTTATAGGCACTTAGTCCCAGCATCCGTTTAGACAGAACAAGGCCACATAAAGCTTGGAGAGTGCTGCGCTCATCAATGACAGTAATCCTGGAATGGAAGGGAGCAGGAAGCGTCCTGTCCGTAGCTGTAACTCACAACACGTCGGCGCTTTACCGTAATGCCTCGGCCAAAACCACTCCACCGTCTTGTGTAGATCAGCTCTTTTCCTTTTGATTCTAGTTTTGTAAGGAAAGGTCAGCATCATCATGATTTATAATACTTTCTCCAGTAAACCCAATATGGTTATCCATCAAGAAGTGTGGGAGGGAAAATTCAGTTTTCAGTCTGTAAACATTCTGAAAGAAATTGTACATTAATGTCTTCAAGACATCAGTTCTGAGAAAGGAAGTTCAGCAGCTGCAATAAGGGGCTGATAACGTTGTTTCTGGAACTCATCCAGCTGTAATAAACAGGATGCTCTCCTCAGACAATCAGGACAGGAAACAGGCTCCTGTCCCTTTGTCACTGAAGACAGGATCTCTTGAGGTTGTGGTGGCACTTTCAACTCATCCAGGTTCAGATCTGCCAAGCCTTGACACCAAAAAAACCCAAGGAAGTGCTCAATGGATCTGGAATCCTGAGGTCCCTTTTAAACAATATCCCTGGCCTGACCTCTGAGGTAAATCATCCAGGGCTTTTGCTTAATGCAGAGAACAAATGCAGGAGAGCACCAGTGGTATTTTCTTTCTCATTGTCCAAGGAGGAAAGATGAATGCTGCTGCCAAGCCTGTGCACTTATAAAAGTATGAATGAGGGGAAATGTATATAAAAAAAAGAAGCAAGACTTCTCTCTGAGCCTTGTGGTTGCAGATGTGAAGTAATTACCCCTTTGTAAGATTTTCCCTGCGCTGCACATTCCTGCTTGTGGGCGGCTTTTTGGGATTAACACAAATGGGGGAACCTATCTCATTGATCAAGGAGAGTAACGATGGTTGCAGAGAGCCAGTCACTGCAAGGAATATGACCTTTTGGACGGACGAGCCAAGGCCCGCTCTGGCACACTATCCTGCATCTTGTAGCCTTAGATTGGCTCTTTTTTCCCTCTTCCTGCTTTCCCAGCAGAAGGCTGCGCAGCAAGTGGCGGTTCATTGGACTGACAGTGATGGCGGTGGGAACGGCCGGCGGGGAGGCCTTTCAGAGGAAAGGCTTCTTCTCTAATAAAAAGGGTGATCAAACATGTTCTCTGTCTGCAAAAGAAAATATTATTCCAGGGAGCGGCAGGGCCGAGTGATGCAGGAGGCTAAAAGCATGCTTTGTGCCAACTGGGTCGTCCAATCTACTGATTTGGTTTTGGGGATTGTATCTTGAAATTGAAAACAAATGTGGAGCTCTTAGCCCTTCACCGCACATGAAAGTTTTTTTTAATTTTTTTTTTTTACTTTTTTCTCCCTCTTTTTTGTCACTCCTGCTCTGACTTCACATGAAAATGGAAACATTCTTCATCCCCCCCAAAAGAAAACCTAAACAAGTACACAAAGACTCTTATCTCTGTCAAAGTCTGTCAGCCTGTGCAACCAAACAGAATAAACAGTCTTTCCTCTCTCACTCTTGGCTCTTTCAAGTTTGAACTGTGTGAAGACAGAATTATAACTTGACTTTACAAGAGACGTTCTGGAGATGTCGAGACAAGCAGAAAGTCAAAAACTAATGGTAAGAATTGTGATCATCAGGTAATTGCTGCGAAACCAACATTCTACTTGCAGAACTATTTGCATCCCTTTATCATGTTCTCTTTTTTGCATTCTGATGTATTTGCTTCATAATGTCTCTCAACACAAGGTAGTGCATATTTGTGAAATGGAAAGAAAAAGGTACATGTAATAGCTTCTGGGGTATGTCACTAGATATGAAATTTTTGGTTGGTTAGACGCTAATCATCTTTGAATTGGACTTTGGACTTATTCTACAGATGAATTTAGCTTGGTCTAAGACAATCCATTTTAGATTATGGTGTATCTTTAGGGCAGTAGTCCTTCTGGAAGCTTCACCCAAGCCTAAAAATAAATCAGGAAAATAGTAAAGATGACTTTTTATGACGTGAAAACGTTAGAGGTGTTAATACTCTAGCAGAGTCTGTACCAACTTGATTCAGCAGAATTCTCCAAAGATTTAGGTAGCTAATATTTGTCCCAAGACACTGATGCTTCCTTGACCCCACCGTTTACTCCCACTGACTGGTGATTGAATCCTTTCATTATGGTAAGCCGAGTCTTACCATAGGTAGACTCGGGTCTACGCTGTTATAGTGGTTTTCCACTAGTAATGATTACACGGGACCAGCACTTAGACTTCTGCACTCAGACCGAATGCCATTTACGTGTCAAAAATGTGTCCCACACCTCAAGTTGGACGCTTGATCTTGAGCGTCAATGTTACTCTAGACGCACATTTGAGCAAAGTGTGGAATGACCTTTACCTTGTTTTCCTTTCCTGGTCTCCTTGTACAATGATGGATGAAATATTGAGAGAGTGTCTCCTGTGCGCTGTGTTTGAATTCACTAGATAACTTGGAGGTGTTGTGAGTTTGGTGAGTTTCACAACACATCTCTGCGCTGATGCGGGTTGCTTTCTGCGGTATTTGCGTCTCAGCCGAGTCAGTCACTAATTGGCTGACATTGGAGTAGCTGATTGTGTCACAAGATAAACGTCCTTACAGTAATCCATCTCACCACTCAACAACGACCTAGTCTGACAAAAAAACGACAGACTGCGTAGCATAGCTTCCATGTTTTCTATTGTTGCGTTGTATTTGTGTTGCGTACACACCTATTTTCGGACCCTGAGGGTGCCCATCCATATAACTAATCCACCCACTAGGGTTGTTTCTTAATTGGAAAACCATCCGGATTGTGTAGAGTTGAGTTGAGCCGAGTCAAGCTAGGTGCTAGTGGAAAAAAGCCATTAGTTTATCTCCCGTCAACATTAGCTGACGGGTCAAGGCTCAGGAAAGACTTCAGAAGCTGGTACGGACGGCACTCCATACAAGCCTGTTTTATCTCTGCAATCTGAATCCAATTAACAGCAAACCCGCACAGAGTTCAAGCACCAGAGGGGGACAGAGAGGGAGAAAGCAAAAAGAAAGGAGGGACTCGGAGGAGGCAGCAGTGGAAATATCTCGAGAGTGTGTTTTCTGCGTTTCATTCAGGCGTTTCTTGCTCCTTTTGTGATGGACGACAATAGTTGTTGTTCTCTGAGAAGGCGAAGGAGGCGAATCTCTCCTTTATCTGCTGAATTCACTTTCCACAGCAGCACCACAAAAGCAAGGAACAGAAGCACCCCACCCCTTTTATTTAATCTCATTCTACTCTCCCGGGTCAAGAGAGTCGGAGGAGATTCGCTTCTTGCTTGAGGAAACAGAGTTCATGTTCGCACGTGTGTTTCTTTCTCTCCCTTTATTTTCTGTCGATGCAAGGACACAGCCGCCATAGACACAAGACGGTGAGTAGATGAAGCAGTGACAGTCCAGGCTCGGCTGTGCTGCGGCAGGATATGGTAATGCAAACCAAATGAGTCTCATACGTAGTGGCCCTCGAGACAGATCCCTTCCCCATGAAAAGGGTGTTGAAACATACGGTAATTGCTTTCGGTGTCGTTTGGCAGCAGTGCACCTCATGACTTCGGGAGCTTTATATAGACAGGGTAATTCTCCATTATTCTGCCAATGGTACATTTCAAACATTGAGTGGAGGTTGGGGAGAAGCCGAGGCAAAGAGGCGCACTTGAAATCTCGAGGAGTGACAAAAACAAAATTGGGAACTGGAAAGAGTTTCCAGATACTTTTTTTATGTACTTTGTTTCCTCCCTCATAGATAATTGTTTACTGTACTGGAATCTGAGGGTAATCTAATTAACTTTCAAAGTTCTAATGAAATGAACACAGAGATAAACACTACAAGCACGACTGGCTTTTGTTTTCTAGTTCTGACTTATTAAATACTGCCAGGGACGCAGCAGATGGCGAGTAGAGAAAATGGATGAGTGTTTGTTGTAGCAGCGTTTGAACTCATTTTCACTGGCCATTCTATGCCCATGACACACAAGAGTGTTTAAAGACAAACATGTTTGGCTTTTTCACGCATAATGGCTGCCAAGGGTACCTTTAGTCTTTTTAGGTAAATATCCACCAGCTTTGAAAAACAAAGTGGAGGTATTATGTGTTTTCCAGGCATATAGTGCCATTTCTAGCTTAATCAAATAACTGTTACATTCAGCTATTGTAAAAATGCTGTATGTATCAAATATGATTTAAAAGAAATTTGACTTTGTAAATAAATGCCTTGAAATTGGGCCTCTGTCTCTTTAAAAAACTGAATTACCTCCTCAGTATGCAGTCAAGAATCATGCCAATCCTCGACCTGATTATTGGACTGAGGTGTGCTGCAGCAGAAACACATCTAAAAGTTGTGTTCAGGGCCCGAATTTGAAGACCTCTGTTCTAGTGTTTCATTACTAAAGAAAGCAGGGATGCGGCAGAAACCGACTTCAAAGCGACGATCATCTGTAGCAGCTTCCGAACCTTCCTGTCATCTCCTCGTCTCTGACACGCAACGAGGATTCCCTCACACCGGCCGCCTCCGGACGAATGTGTCAACCTCTTTTTTTTTTTTACAGCAGACTGATTTGTGAAAAGATTTTTGACCCAAAATGGCTGCCATGAATCACGGCGACGTGCCGACAGGTCTCTGACGGATGAAGTGACTCTGCTCTGGCTTCACCTCCACGTGTTCCCCTCTGCGATGGCTCAACCTTGTAAAAGGCCACTTTTATGGTTCCAATCATCATGCAATCAGGATAACATCAGCCTTCAGAAACACATCTCAACCCGGCTTGGCAGAAAAAAATAAATAAATAAAAACATCTGCCAACACGTCATAACTTACCGGTTTGGCTCTGGCTTTTCACCATCTCATTTTTAACTCTGGATATTCTAATTAAATCATGACTCTTTCTTTTTTGTTTTCTCTCCAAAACTCCTTTGTTCCTCAAAACTAAATTGTGTCTGGGTATACACACTTGACAATGAAGTACGTATTTTTGCCTTGCTTCCCCCCCCTCCCCAACAGAGACGCACAGCAGCTTTCTCTCAGGCTGCCGACACGCTTGAATGACCTGGAGCTCCTCCTGAAATGCACGGTAGAGAGCCGAGAGGAGAGACAGTAGAAATGGAGCGTTTCAAACATTTTTTCTCTTTTTTTTTTTTTAAATCAAGTTACACACATCTCGGGATACGTTTGGTGGATAAACGTGCCGACAGGCCATTCTGCCTCTACATAAGGTTTTGCACTGTAGAGTAACAGTATCCAAAAATATCATACTGACCTGCAACAGTTCTTATTATTTCGTCTTTAGAAATGGGAACAACAGTGTGGAAAAAAAAATAATCATAGTTGACACATAAGACCTTCGGTTGCCTACAAATTCTTCAAATTTTAAAATCTATTAATGTGACGACACTCAAAATCAATAATACTCTCATGTTACAGTCTGGATGTTACAGTCTTGACCAAAGCGTGTTTAACATCTAAACGACTTGCACATTACATGTGTTTGTCAAATGTTCTTTTAAAATAAAAATCAGCATCGAGTTGTGTAGATCTTCCAAGCCTTTGATCCGACACTCGAGTTAGTGCTTGAATATTAATTGTAGGAGTTTTCACTACAGTAACGACTCGCCTGCAATCGAATTAGCCTTTGAACTTTGATGATTTGAAACTGCAGACCTTCTAATGAAACGGAGGAAACGCGATTTGTCACTGAAACTGTGTCCCAACACGGCCTCTGGGATCAGACGAGATACCAGCAGCGAGGCTGTTAAAGTCGAGAGGAAAGAAAACGGAGGGGATCAATTAGGTAGAACAAGCCGAGTATCTAAAAGGCTTTTTAAAAAAGGGATTTGGTGAATAGGAGCATTTAAAAAAAAAAAAAAAGCTACAAATGCAAGAAGTTACAGCGGATGTCTTTAAATGTTAGTGATCTTAGTCTGAGTGCAAAGTGAGCTAAACACAGGGCTTTTAGATTTCCTTTCAGACATGCTGAGAAACGCAGACTGAGATGAACTTTTTTTTGTACTCCTTCATATTTCATTTCCTCTCACTCAAACATCAGGGTAGAAAGCACGGATTATTAGAAAAGACTTTCTGTGTGACAACCAAATCGCCAAGACATCCCACCCCCCTAAAGAAAAAAAAAATGTTTGCCTAACACCGAAAGAGATGTGGAAAAGTGGAACGGAGTTTGTCAGAAAGATTAGTCGAACACAAACACGTAAAACCTGGACAAGTACAGAGCTGCTCACAAAGCGGTGGGCTGCAGGGCTCCGTGTCGGGGTGACCGGGCCGATCAGATGCGTGGCATTCAGTCGAATACAAAGCAAATCTGTCAGGCTCAAAGGATTTGATGCTGATCCAGGTAAGAAGATGCCAAACTATGAAAACAGAGCAATCCAAACAGCTTCAGGGCATAAGAGGGAAAACCACTGTTAAAGCTCCAGTTTCCTGACAGCTTGTGGAAGAAATGACTCACTGCAACGCGCTGTTTGTCTCCACTTTGGCTTAATTCTGGTTTCTTATTCTGTACTCGAGAGCAGCATCAGGGTTCACAAGGTGGAGGAAGCTTTTTCTTTCTCCTTTGCAAAATAACTCCAGATCAGATCAACTAGAGGGTGTCTGCAAGAGCAACGTGCCACCAGACATTGACTAGACGTGAATTTGACACATATATTTGCTCCGATTTACACTATTCTAGTGTAACTCTGCATTTTTGGGGCCATTGCCCTGTTGGAAAGTGAACCACTGCCCAGTCAAATGGTTTGCAGGTCCTAACAGGTTTTCCTTCAACTTGTAGTTCGCTCCATCCGTCTTCCATTGTCCCTGCTGAAGGAAAAACATTCCCCAAAACGCGGCGCTCCCGCCAGCTACCACTGCGAATTAGGGCCATTGCAGATATTTAAAAAAGAGGAGTACGCTTCTGTAAAAAATAATTTAATTTTGAGGTTAATCTTAAATTATTTCCAGAGAAAACGTCTGAGCTCCAAAAGTCAAAAAATTTGCAAGAAAAACTCAGAAATTTTCTAGTAAAAAAACTTGTGAATTTCTTAGATCTAAAAGTAAAAAAAATAATTAAGTTTTGAAACTCAGATACTTGAATAAATTTGACTTTACAAGCTAAGAAAATGTCCAGGTTTTTTTTTTTTTTTTTTCCTAGATTTTTTTTTTCTTGTAAGTTTTCTACTTTTGGACCTCAGAAATGTCCATGTTCTTTTTAGAACATTTCTGAGCTTCATCTAATAATTAAAAAAAAAATTCTCTGAAATCTTATGAACTCCAAAAGTCAAAAACTTTAAAGCTTTTTTTCTAGAACATTTTTTAGATTAAGGTCCTTGTCTTTTTTACCCCCCCTGTTTGTTACTTCCTGATACTCCGTGCTACAGCAGTACGTTTTGTGGATGGCCTACATTCTTGCTTTATCATCACACAATTCAAGAAACCCAGTTTCAGTGTCATCTGTCCAAAATATCTTCTTTTCCATGTTTTTCGTGTCCCTTTGCTTTGGACAAACAGCAAAAGGAACTTACTAAATGCTAGCTCTCTACTAAGCACTCTTACAAAAACACTTGATTGGACCTGCAGTACTACCTAGAAAACCAAAACCTAAAATGTCTGTTGACTGTTGCCAAGATCAGCACTGTGGTCATCTCATCTAAATTTACTACAGCGCCACCAGGAACACCACAAGAACAGGAGTTTAGGAGGATTTCCATACTTAGTCTATGTTTAGATTATGGATTGGAGGAGCCTCTGTGACCGAAGTTTGTCAACCTTCTCTCTGACCTGATTGAATATTTATTTATGTAAAGTCGACTACCTTCAGCTGTACATCATGTCATAAAGTTATTCCCTCATCAAAACATACCTGGAGTGTTACTTTGATTCTTTCGTGTTGTGATGACTTCCTGAAGGCTGAGTTTCAGAAAGAGCAGGAGCTTCTTAAAGAGACAGAGACCCAATTTCAAGGCGTTAAATTAAGAAGTCAAATTTCTTTTAAGTCATGTTGGCTTTAAACAGCATTTTTATCACAACTGAAGGTAACATAGCTACTTGGTTGTGCCATAGACAGACAGAAGCCAATTTCAAGGTGTCAAATTTCTTGCATATATTTTAATGAAGGTAAAATAGACTTAATTGTGCTACAAAATTGCCTTATTTGCCAAAAAAATGCACAACACTGTCCCTTTAAATGGGTGTCTTCTGACACACTGTTCTGGATCTTATTTAGAGGAACCGGAATCGTGGGCACTAAATCCTAATAAACACTTTTTCCAGAAGACCACATCCTTTCTCATCCACTTGACGATCATCCACTGCTTTCTGTTGTTTCGTCATAAAATCCCAGTCAGATGCATTAAAGTCTGTGGAAGTGATGTGGAAAGGTTCAGGAGGCAGGAGTACTCAAAGCAAGACCCTGTAAATGTTATTCCCTAACACATTCCCGTCATAAATCTGAAGCCCTCTGTTCATAACGTCCTGGCAGCAGCTCCGCCCCGACTCCCCCCTCCTCTCCCAAATTCCACGATAGTGGCTCCTATCTTTCCAACACTTTATTGCTCCCAGATGCGGCAAAGCTCTGCTACCCAGTTGTCACCCAGGGTAACGATTAAAATCACATGACGGCTCCATTCGGCCTGACAGCCAGTCAGATGTGGCGTACAGTATAGCACACACGTGCTCTTATCAGGGCTCGTCACTGACAGCCTCACTCAGGGAGCTCTGGCTCCTCTCTCCCCGCTCTGCACGAATTTTACCTCGCATTCCCTTACGCCTGGCGCTGTTTGACAAACGACAAGGCCCGTGTTTGTGCTGTTTTTTTTGTTGCCGTGTGGTTTTTAGGAGTTTCAAGACGACGCGCACACTCGTGCGTGGGGAGGGTTAGGGTCCGGAAGCCGAGTCCGTCAGAGCAGCAGGCGCGTGTGATGCTGTGGGTCTTTGACGATGTTGGTTCAGGCCTGCCGGGAGGGGAGCGCGCCGGCTTACTTAATCACAGCACAAACGCCTTTATTCATCTTCAGAGCGGCACAATTAATTTCAGTGCCTGTGTCAGAACCCTGGGGGAAATCTGAGCTGTTATTGCCTCGCCGAGTCGTGCGTGTTCTTCCTCCCGCTCGAGCTAACCAGACAGCCATTCAGAACCGCTTCCAAGGCTAATGCTGCATTCACATTCAGAACTTACTGAAACTGCATCGTGCAATACAATAAAACTGTTTGTCACTTTCTGTATAAAAGGCAGAGAGGCATTGACATTCTAGAAACACTGTAGGAGTATTAGTATTCATTGACTAAAGCTTATTTTATTCTTTCTTTTCTTTTATTATCAGCTGTAAGTCCTAAGAAAGACCAAACTCAGCTATGATTTATGCGGTGTATTTTCTTCCCCTGCACAGTGCCAGGAAACCAGACCAGACCTTGTTCACAATGTATTCACTAATCCTAGAAATTGGACAATACTTTTTAAAAGAACACTATTGGATGTTATAATTGTTTGCCAAATGTTTTTAATTAGGAGTACAATGTGCTTTGCTAACTTCTGCATAATTCACCAGTGAGATATCCTGATGTGATTTATGAGTACAAAATGCATACAGTTGTTTTGTGTGGCTCATTGCAAAAAAAAAAACAACAACAAAAAAAACCCACAAGAATACATTTTGCTGAAAATTTTATATTTCTTGGTTTTTAAATGGCATTATGATGGGTTTCTGCATAATAGTAATACTTTGTTTCTGAAGGGCTTTTTTAAACAAACGTTACAGTGCACAGTGGTGCAGTTGGTAGCACTGTTGCCTTGTAACAAGAAGGTTCTGGGTTCGATTCCTGGCCCGGGGTCTTTCTGCACGGAGTTTGCATGTTCTCCCTGTGCATGCTTGGGTTCTCTCTGGGTTCTCCGGCTTCCTCCCACAGTCCAAAAACATGACTGTCATGTTAATAGGTTTCTCTAAATTCTCCCTAGGTGTGAGTGTGTGTGTGCATGGTTGTTTTTTCCTGTTTTTCTCTGTCTCTGGTGACCTGTCCAGGGTGACCCCCGCCTCTCGCCCGGAACATAGCTGGAGATGGACACCAGCACCTCCTGACCCCACTAGGGACACGGGTGTTAGAAAATGGACTTTATAGTGATTTACATTTAAAAAGCAATTGAAGCAGAAATGACACAAAAAAGCATACCAAAACAATTACAGTTTATAAAACTAAGACAAAATAGAAATAAGCTGTCCATCTAATCCATGTAAATGGAAAATAACTTTTTGCTTTAAACTTGATCATTTCTGTAGTAAAATATGTATAAACCAAACATTATCAACTGCCTGTAGACAAACCTGATCATCAGGTCGAGTCTCAGAGAGTGTTAGGGCCAGGCTAAAAAAAAAAAATTATGAAAACAGACAAATAAGATTGCGAGAAACGAGTCTGAAGAAAGCCGTAATAGTACGAGAATAGAGAAGTAAAAAAGTCTTATTAGGAGAATGAAGTGATAATTTTATACCAAATTAAAAAAAATTTAATGAGAACTGTTTGGGTTGGTCTTAGTTTTTACTTTATACTTTGTCAGTTTAACAAACAGGACATATTCAGTCTTTTAACACATTAGCATCAGATCATTAGCATCACAAATGATTTGTACAAATGACTGATTCTACTCTGAATAAAGAACCACACGGACTAGTCAAGCTAGTCACGTCACATCTAGATGACTCTCACAGTTTTGCTCTCATTGAAACAACTTTTGCTATAAATTTCACAACTTTCATCTGGTAATATCAAGTCTTTATTTTACTAACATTATGACGTTATTATCGTAACTCTTTGTCTGGCCCTAATAATCCGTCGTACAAACAAACTGAGGTCATAGAAGCAGCTGCAGTCCTGGAGGTAAGACATTTACTTTCTGCCAACAACCTCATTTACCTCCTTTTAGATTTATATTATTCTTTTCAGGGTGCTCTCTGTAATGTCTTTCATCAAATTTACCTTTTTTAACCATACTGTAGAGAAGGTACAAGGCAATACAGATGTACTATTTATATAACAGTAAAATGAATAATTAGGTCTCTGATTCTATTAAAAAAAAAGTCTGTTACTGATCTTTAGTTTATTTTGACATGTTAATCATTAGAGCATGCGGTATATCCAAGCAGTTATTTTACTGTGACAGTAAAAGACTCAAAGTAATCCCAGTTGATATGCACAGACTTTTATAATGGACGCGTTACATCATCACGCTGATGTGTAACACAGAGCAAATGTGCCGTGAAGCGAGAGAAGAAATTAGAGAATGAGAAAAGGAGTACAAGTGTCCGACGGAGTCTTTTGTGGGAGAATTTCAGCTATTTCAAGTGGATGTCATCAAACACTCGTACTGTCAAAAAACAAGGCCAGCTCCCATCTCCCCCTTCGCCTCGGCTGTAAAACCAAACATCAGAAGTAAAGTGTCTCGAGGCGGAGGGAGTCACTCAGGATCCCAGTGAACCAGACTTTTCAAGCTCACTTTTTTTTTTTTAACAGCTTCGTACATCTGATCTTCTGGTTGAACAGAGCAGATGATGCTGATACATGAGCTTTTTTTTCTTTTTGAGGACCTCCGCGCTGCTGGGGAGTTTCTGAGGGCGAATCGAGACGCGAACTGAATTTAACCTGAGAGAAACCAGATGCAAGCGCGGCACTTACGAACAACCGGGATAACTGCCATAATAACCGGCGCTCTTTGCATTGAAGTGCTTCATGAGAGTCATAAGAGGTTAATAAACATGGACATGCTATGTTTGGAACGTGATATGCTGGAGATCACATTAAAAGGAAAACGGGCCTGCCTGGGTTACTGAGATGCTTGAAGTGATGTAATGGAAGAAAGTTTAAAGGTTCGTCTTTTTGCAGTTCTGAAAATCACTTTCAAATTTCTACTGCTTTTGAGATCGTCCAAGATCACTTATTAAATGAAGACATCAATTCAGAAATAATAATTTCATTTATTAAAGGGGCGGTAATATAGCTTTTCCAATCAAATAATGAGATTTTACGGCACAATCAAGTTACGTTGTTACCTTCAGTTGTTATAAAAATGCCGAATATAAAAAAAAGAAATGTGACTTTGCAATTTGAAGGCTTGAAATTGATCTCTGATTCTTTAAGGAACTCCTGCTCTTTCTGACACTCACACTTCAGTGCATCGTCACAACAATGCTCCTCCACTAAGCCATTTACATTCGTTCTTTGGAGCGTTGCACTTTAAAAAATGCGACTTTGTAATTAAGCACCTTGAAATCGGGCCTCTGTCTCTTTAAGAAACTCCTGCTTGTTTTGAAACTCTGCCTTCAGGATGTCATTACATCATCATTACTCCATGAACACTTTAACAATAATTATGGGAGAGGCAGCTCCTATAATGAGCTCAGTAGACGCTCAGTTCAACCAGATGTTTGCTAATTTCCACTCACTAGTCTGAAGGAGCTGAGGTGGGGAGTTGCTGGGTAGGGGTGCTCTGTGAGGTGGATGCTGGGAAGCATTTACATACTTCTACCTCTTTAAATTAAAAGATATATATTTATAATATATAACCCTTTTCTAATCAACCCGATAGAACTTCACTTCACTATCCAGACTCTTTCGTCAACATCTGGAATTCCCGCGGCTGTCCTTCAGGACCCTAAATTCTTTGCTGACGAGTAGAAAATCCTGAAGAAGAATGTCTTGTCATTTGTTACTTACCTTAAACTAAAGTGCACCTGAGTTATGCACAGAATTAGTCCTGAATAGCAAAAAAACAAAAGGGGTTTGTAGGGGTGTAACCGCAGTCTAGACTGGAGATGCTGTAGCTGATCTTAAACAGGCTGTTTATGGCTGGAAGCCCTCCAATGTAGCTGAATTAAAACAATGAAGAGTGGGCTAAAGTTCCTCCCGAGAGATGAGAGAGGAACATTTAGTTTTCACACATGCTTTGTGGTATAGTTGTTGTTGCCCCCAAGGGTAGAACAGTCTGTTATTGGGCTCAAGGGGATTTTACTCTCTCACATAGGACCAAATTGGTTTGGAATTCCTGTTGTTGGATGATCTCAAAGATCTCACACACACACCCCCACACACACACCCACGCCCCCCCACACACACACACACAAATACTACGAAGAAATCTTTTTCACAGCTCTGTATTTCTTGTCTTTGGCAGACTGGCATTAACGTTACACACAAGCAGCAGGATTTAAAACCAAAACAAACCACACCAAAAATCTGAGTCCACTTGCATTGCAGGGCTTTTTATTCCAGGAAAACTCACCAACTTCATTCTAGTCTAATCTTCCTCAAGTTTGTACAATCAAACTTTCGCTGAGGTGCATACATTCTTTGCTCTCCTTTTATTATTTTACTTTAGACAATTATTCTCCCATTGCTGTGTTATTGATATTTAGGAATGCACGCTTGTAGTCTCTATTGTATGTGGTCACACCTATAATCTGCCTTCACCGCTGGTTTGTGGAAGTGATTGGTCTGGAACGACTCGCTGCGGCCACAGAGAAATAGCTTGGCGCCTGGCAAGATGGATTCTGCCATTATTTGTAATCTCTTTGGAATCTGGATACCTCACAAAGGAGCAAGGAGAAAAATCTGGGACGCAGCCTGTAGCCGACTGCTTTTGAGTGCATGCAGGAGGTATTCAGCCAAACTAACTCGCCAACAAGTCTGGTTGACGCAATTAATTGCTGTTAGAGCAAACAGCCAGAGGTCAGTTTTCGTTACAGCAACAGGATACGTGTAATAAAACCGCAGCAGGTTCATTAGCACTGACTCGCCACTTGAAGCTTTTCAAAAGGTTTGCTTAAACCTCCCATTGATCTTTACTTCCACATTTCAAAATTATGGAAGTACCGGTTTGGACTCTGTTTTGACTTCAAAACTGCTGTACATCTTTATGTAGGATTCTACGAGGGTTCACAAATACCCCCAGAGAATCCAGTCCAGACTGACATAACATCATGATAGCAGGTTGGAGTCATTGGAGAAATAATAATAAAAAAAGGATTAAAATTCCCAACAGAATACTCAGACATTTTGAGATTAATCTCGGAAATGTTGTAGAAAAAGACATGAAAATTTCTGAGTTTCAAAAATCGAACATTTCGGACTTTTGAAACTCAGAAATGTCCAAGATTTTTCTGGAAAATTTCTGAGATCAATCTAAAAATTTTAGTTTTTCTTTCTAGAAAATATTCAACTCTTCAAACTCAGTAATTCAACCGATGGGGGGAAAAAATCGCTGCGTTTCCATTGAACAGGAAACGCAATTAAAATCACATGTGAATAACTTTATGTATGTGATAAGTCATAAAAAAAAAATGCTGCGTCATCATCCACCCACCACTTCCTGTTGTCTTCTTCATAGTTTTCTGCCAGTAGTTCATATGTTTTTCAGTGCAGTTTTGTGAAATACACTGATTTCGATACGGCCGGAAAACCACGTCATACCAGTACAAACACTTTTGAGATTTTTTCCAAATTGGTGTATTTCCACTAAGTGAATTTATTTTTGTAATTCAAATTTTCGCAATCTTAAGATCTACGGAAACGCAGCTAGTGACTCTGCCCTAACAGTACCGTACCATTGTCCTACACACCTACAATTGAGGGAGGCCCAGGAACGGCGCAGTACGGGTCAGTTTTAAAGGAAACAGACAAAATAGCTTCCCGAACTACCATACCGCTCCGGGGAAACGAGGCAAAAGTTTCTTTCCGGCCGAGTTCTTATAGCTAGAACCTAGCTATAAGAGGTTCTAACCTCTGTGTTGGTGACATTCTGTGTTGGTGTCAGAACATTTCCTTCCACCTCATGACATTAAATATTTGTACCACTGGCTGCAGTGTTTTGCTCAGGAGCCGACAGTCGACTCAGAGAGTCGACAGAACAAATATCAACAAGCAGGGAAGAGAAAGAATGACTCCTCCAAGGTAGATCCCATAGGAAGTCAAGTGAGGCTCTGGGCGTATGTGTGTGTGTGTGTTAAAGCTGTTACCGTGCAGATGTGTGCAAGCATCTGTCTGTGTGTTTGTGAGCTTATTAATGTCTGCCAAACATCTGGCCTCACCCCAGTGTTTGAACATTTACACAGCACACACAGGTCAAAGCAACAACTGACAAATAAGTCATTTGAAATGACTTTATGAAAGTAACAGCATATGTTCTGAAGAGCTAATTGTTATGTACCTTCATGTGTTCACTTTCCTTCAAATCAATTATGAATGACTCCATTTGGATCCCCTTTAGATTTTCCAACTTTTGCTTGTGTTAACCTGCTAATATGTACGTTTATTGGAAGGTGACTTGACTTTTTCATCCAAAGAACCATTCGGTTTTATTCCAGACAAATGGTTTTTCTTTATTTTGGATTCTCCCCCACTCCACCCTTAGCTGGCGACCAAAGTGTATAAAAGGCATTTCATCATTCTGCTGTCATGGAACAGATCCCACTCCTTCCCTCATTTCTTTCTAATTATACAGCACTATGTGCTTTAAATTGCTCCATAAAACGTGTTTCATGTAAAAAGTAAGGGCGCAGAACCCAATTAGTGCTGGAGCAATGAGAAAGCATGCTGTTCCTGCTCAATAGAGTCAATTAAAACTGGACGTGTAGGGGTGTGTGTGTGTGTGTGTAAGAGTGAAATGAGCCACCTGGGACTTGTCTCCACCTGAATTGACAGACTCACACATCCAGTGCCCAGGCCACATTTTCATGGGGCATTAGGAACTGGTGTTTAATTGCAAGCAGATTCAGTAAATTGAATTTTATTTAAATTGACTCGCAAGTGTTGTATTTAATGGAGGAGAGCAGAGCAAAATGAGCTTTTTCAGGCTTTTGAAGTCTTGCCTGATTCAGTATTAAATATACATCTAGTAAACTAGGTGCTCTGAATGGAAGTGACGTTTTTGTTTCATCCACAAAGCTTAATGTGTTTTATTGGAGTTTTATGTGATTGACACAAAGTACGAAGACACTTTTTCTTTTTATTGCAAATAAAAATCTGAGATGGGATGATAAATATATATTTAGCCCACTGCTCTTTAATATCAAGTGATTTGATTTGAAGTAAGAAAATATTTCAATTGCAGTTTGTACATAGGCAATAATGTAGGGGGCATATACACGGACGTGATTGACAGCACTAAGACCCTCCTTCTGGCTCTGATTGGTTGTTTCTGAACAGGAGTGGTGTATTTCTGCAAACGGGGGCTGAATGCAAATTCTATACTTTAAATATTTTTAAATTAGATACTTTTAAGCGCCATCTTGATTTGATCTGTCACATAAATTCCAATAACAAACATTGAAGTTTGTGGCTGTAGGGGCATGTGGGTCTGATGCATGTTGTTTATGAGGTCAGAAATTTACAAAATGGTGCTAAATATTTCTAAGAGACTAATAACCAAACAATCGAGAAGATATGGAGGTCTGAGTAAGCAGACAATGGTGGCTCTCCTTCTGGTTTTTCAGTAATAAACCTCTTCCTCTCAATTTTTTTCCCTCCTTTTTCATCTGTGAGGGAAATGCTTTTTTAGCCAGTAAGTACCAATTATTTACCTCAGCCACACTCACTGCGTGTTCAATCTAAAGTGCGTTTCAACAGTTCTGGACAAGGTGGGTAAAGGCAGAGAGGGCATTCATTAGTGACTAAAGCTAACGATGAGGGCGAGCTTGAAGCGGTAAGACCAAAACAATGAAGGGAGTCTCTCCAAGCCTCCTGATGTTTGAACACGACCAGAATATCTCATTACACTGTAGCAAAACACTGTGGAAAAATATCAAGAAAGATGGAAAAGAGTAATTTAATGTTGGAAAAATAATTATTTTCATCATATTCCCTCTCAGTAGCATGTTTATTGACCCAACATTATGAGTAGATATATATAAGTATATATATAAACGATTCAATCTTAATACAAAGTAGCTACAGGGGAACTGAATTAATCCTTTAATTGTTCACATGCTAAAGTATGATAACAAATATCGACCTTCTATGGCAACAGCAGCAAATCCTGAAAACGCATCACTTCCTCCTGGCTCTGTGTCCGACAACACTTTAAAGGGGCAGTGTGATGCATTTTCCAGACACACAGTGCCTACTGAACAGGCTGTAAAGTTGTTGCTAATGTAGTAGAGTAATAACAGCAGGCTACCATAACTTTCTCACCACGTGAAATGATTAAGGGCCTGGCATAGCAAACGCCTAACAGCTAAGACACAAACAAACAGACCTACATCACAAGTTCATTGCCATTGGTAAATATTTTATTACTTTCTCACGTTGTAGCTTAGTTTTAGATGAATTTAAGTCTTCAAAACTGTAACATTTTCCTGCTCAAAGCCAAATATGTCGTCCTAAGCAGCTAACGGCTAACAGCAGTTAGAAACTTATGCTACTGATCCTCCTTGTGCGCCACATACAACCACCAGACGGCTGCCTTAGTAGTATGAGATTTATTACTATTAGGCACAGTTTGAACATTACGTGTATATATATTTATTTCTAGTGCTAATGCTGCTGTACATGAGAATATTATGTCAGAAACCACTACTGCATAACGGCAGCCTGAACGGACCAACAAGCAGGAGTTCATCATACCCAGATCTTGTTTTTGATAGCTGGTACTCTGTTAGCGCACAGGAAACCTAGCTAGCTTGGTCAGTCAGTTAGCTAGGCGTGATCAATCCGGGTCTGTGTTCAGAGCTTTGGAGGCTTCAATGTGAAGAACATTCTTGATAGAAACACTCTGCACACTCCCCAACACGAGGAGTCTAATAGGTTGTGCTTAGCCATTCTCAGGCTGGACGTTGTCAAGGACTCCTTTAGCTATCGATTTCCCCTTCTTCAATATCTAATGCTTCTGCTGACCTTGGGTACAAGCTAAGAGGCGGTCCTCCGAATTAAAGAGGAGAAGTGAAACGAGGCAACAACAACTGCCTCCACAGAACCAATTAAAGCGGCGGACATCAATGAGCGACTTGAGCCTCCTCTCCTAGCGTCTGAGGATCGCTCGGTTTGAAATTAATTGTTTTATCTCTGCGGGAGTTGCTGGAGATGACCCCAATTTACCCAAAGTGAAAGGCTGAGCGTCTAAACTTGCCTGAGACCTTGTCCTTCCTACGCTGAAAACCTAAACATTTCCAGTTAACTATAGGCAACGTAACAAAATACCTGCACCCTCTTCGAAAACACTATTTATCGGTCTCCCATGTTTCCTAGCAGATGGGAAAATACAGAAAATGAACACCTCACTTCAAGAGTATCGCTGCTGTTTACATCCCTGAGACAGGAGTAGGTCGCTCATGTTAATCATGTCTTTTCATTCCTTTTTTTTCTTTTTTCCATTTTCATCTCACCTCCCCCTCCTCCGCTGCTCTTCCACCACCACTCCATTCGCAGGTCAACGGCGCTATTGATTTACACCCCTCACCTAATCACTTAGGTAACATTTCCCTGGCGGCGGCGGCGGCTCCCCACCCCTCTTCTTCCTTCCCATGATTCATAGCCAGGCAATGAAATCTCCCAGTTGCCACTAATTAAGCGTAAGGTCAGCCTTTAATCATCACCTGCTTGTGCTGCGTGAGCGGCTGCCCTTGCTGATTCAAACCCCCGCTGAAAGGCGCGGTGAGACGAGGCCCGTCGGGTGGGAGCATAGCTTCGCTCCTGCTGAAATGAGTGATTACAAGTTCTGTCTTTTTTTTTATTTTTCAGTGGCTTGAAAGACAGTTTTTTATTTTTCACTTTATGGAAAAAAAGAAAATACAACAAGGAAACACTGATGGTGAGGGGAAACTCTTGGATTTGTGTCCATGCCTTCATAATTACCGCTGCCCGACTGAAACCTGTTTCTGTTTAAAAGTGTTTTTCTCACACGTTCACATGCAGTCATAAAACTCACTGTTAGGATTTAACACACACAAAAAAAAAATCTCCTGAAACAGTTTGTGTGCAGTTTATGTTTGCAGACTTTAATCAGTTTCATTGTTGAAAATATTAAAGCTTTACCTGCTAAATAGACACTTAACATAAACTTCAACAAGTGTATAAAAATGTGCATTTTTGGTTCAGTTCATTTTACAAAATTAAGTTGATTTAACAAATACCGTAAATACAGTAAGGTTCTAATTAGGGGTGTGGTGGTTACCAGCATCAAGACAGTAAAAAGTTTCAGATTATATTTTTAAATGGAGACAGTTTTCTTTTAGACGGATAGTAATGTCGTTCTGCTCTTTTCCTTCTTGTTGCTGTGCATTGTTGGCCAGCTGGTTGAAAAAAGATTCTAATAATTCCCCACTAATTACAAAACAAACTATTTAGATTGATGTTTTTTATGAGGCTCTATAATTTTTTTTAAAGGAAACATTACAGCTACAACGCATGCTAAAATAGGCAAGCCAAGACTGTGGGCTCAGCTCTTTATAGTTGCACAATAAAGCAAAAAATTTAGTTTTAGGATTCTGAGTAACGTTTTATGGACGTCAAAGCAGAAACCTCTAAAAACATGTTCAATTTGTATTTCATGAAGACAGAAACAAATCGGGCTTATCCGCCATTTTAAAAAGTAGCTAAAGAGAAATTGATTTATATATGTATTGGGTTATTATGCTACAGAAAGAGCAACAGATTTTATAAATGTCTTCTGTCAAGGTAGGCTCTTTCAGACTGAGTTGAGTTGTTCCTGTTTTTGTCAGCAGGTAGCAGGTGGTACCGCCGGCCCCACAGCGCCAGCAGACCCAGCTGCCTAATGGGTTCATGTTGTCACTTTTGTATCTGGGGCCATAAAGTTAAAAGTCACACTTGATGAAACTAAACTGCAACACCTGAAAAGAATTGAGTACATAGTTAAAAAATAATAATAATAAAAAAAATAAATAACCCTGGCAAAATGTTTCTCTTGGGTCTCTTTTCCAGACTCAAAGTCCAGATGGAAACGCAAAAAAGATTTATAAACAAATTAAATTTTAGTATGTCATATGACATCATTCCTCTGTCTTAAGATTTTTGCTGCTCATGTCCCATAATGCAAATTAGTTGATGATTTAAGGACAGCTGATAGTTGTTTAGTGAAGAGTTGGCAACACGGCGAAGGATTCGCCCACATGGCAATGCTTTTGAAAACAAGCCGTTTTAAAAACTCCTACATTCACGCTGCACTGTTTCTAGAAATCTTTTTTGTCCACATGGAAACATCCAGGATGTAGCAACCATAGCTACGGGGTAGCATGCAGTGTTAGCATGTTACAGCTAGGTCAACAGACAGGAATGGCGAAGATAACACAAGTCGTTTGTGGGGCTTTTTATTGCAGCAGCTGCAGCACAATCACAAAGATGGAATCCTCCATTGTTGTTATGCGTGACAAGTACGAGGCGTTTGGGGTCATAGGTCAGGTTAGAGGTTGGACTAATATGACAGAGTTGTTGTTGTCCATGTGAATATGAGAGGGAAATGTTCACCCTGAAAACCCGTTTACAAAGAAACGTTTTGGGTTCCCTAAAACTCCGTTTCCATGTGAACGTGAGACACAAGTAATTTAAAACTCTCCTGTTTTAGAAAAAAAAAAAAAAAACGTTCCTGTGTAAAACTCAACACTAAAAAAACCCAGCATCCTATTATTTTATTTTTGTGTGTGTTGTATTTATTGCTGTCTCTTGGCCAGGACTCCACTGAAAAAGAGGTTTTTAATTTCATAAACAACCTTCCTATTGATTACTGAACACTCAACACAATCAGCGGATTAGAGGGTTCTAATCAAAATGTGTCACAAAAAAGTAGCTAATTTTGTTGGATTTAAACCATTATGAAATAATACATCCACATAACACTCTTGATTAAAGTTAATACATTTAGGTGAGTAATGACTAATAACCTCCCAAATGATTTTTTACAGTGCATATTGATGCTTATTACACTAGCAACCCAGGACCAGCTCTTTCCAACTGACTTTTATGTGCTATAAATGCCACTTTGGTCCTATGTGTGATGATTTAACCTCTTTCGGCGCTAGCCAAGAACTCCCTCTCCCTCTATACGCCGCTTCACACCCACAGACACAGACAGTATTAGCTGTTTCGCACATGGCACTTTTATAATGAGTGACTGTGGGCAGGGGTTTAACCTTTAGCTGTGCGTGTGCGCGGAGAGAGTGGAAGAGAAGCCTTTTTGGAGATATTTTCACCGCCTAAAATGGAAAGCTTTAGCTCTTTGCTGTTTCTCACCCTCCGCAGGCAGGTCGCGGTGTCGAGGCGGGCCACAGAGCCCGTTATTGTTGATAAGACTGTTGTTGCACGGGGATGGTGGGGAGGATTCCCCCCGCCCCCCACACAGAAGCGTTGCCTTCTTACTGTAAAGAGATCATGTGAGACTGGCAGCTCTCCAGCAGATGCAGTCAGCTGAGAATGGGCCACAGTTCGATTTCCCACACATGTATGACATCTTTATAAATTGCTCAATTCACTGTTAAGGAACTCCAGCGGTATGTTATTTACTCGCGATGAATTCAAATGCAGTTTGGGGATTTTTTTTTTTTTTTTTACAGCGTCATTCATCATATGGTACATTTGCAATTGCTATTTGCATCTTAGCATGCCTGGAAGATGTTTCTTGATAAATTGAGACTGAAATGGGAAAGCTGGGTATTTTGAAAGGGACTCATTTTTCATTATTATTATAATTTTTTTTTTACACAGGTCTGGCATTTTGCAAGCTTTTCAATCGTGCTCTTCACTCCAGTGTGTGAATTGACATAGTTTTACAAAGGTATTCACAATCCTTCAGTATATTCATTTATTGGTGGTTATAACCTTCAGCATCATGAAGACCAAAGCGTACAGGTCAGGAATGGCACTGCTGAGAACTTTACAACCAGAGTTGAATTATAGAACAGTAGCCCAACGTCATACGAGTCCCGTTCAAGTGCAGTTTCCCGGCTTCCAAGTTTCATCCTCACAGAGCAGCCTCCACTCAGCTCCTTCAGACTAGCCAGTAGCAATTAGCAAACACTTGGTGGAACTGCAGATCAGCTGAGCTCATTAAACGAGCTGCTTCTCAGTGAAATAGTTAGAGGAGCCTTGTTGTGATGACTTCCTGAAGGTGGAGTTTCAGACAAAATAAGAGTTCCTTAAAGAGACAGAGGCCCAATTTCAAGGCGTTAAATTACAGAGTCACATTTCTTTTAAGTTATATTTGAAGTGCTATAAAATAAAACTATGTTGCTAGAAAATGCATAGTACTGCCCTTATAACATTGTAATGGTCTCGCTATGGTGTCTTGTACCAAAACTAACCATCAGCCAAACTCCTTTCACACGAGTCAGGATTAATTAGTTCTTCCTTTATTTCCATGTAGAATGGAGTGAAACTGCCAACACACAAACAAATCAAGATGAGCTTAGAGCAGCTAACAGAAATGTTTTACATACATTAGAATTACAACAATGCTACGTAACGGCCTAAGAAATCTTAACGGCCTGCTAACTGGCAACAATGTAGCAAATACTCGTTATCCCCAGTATCAATTAAACATAAATTTGATACACAACTTACTTTGTT
>CAEFZY010054031.1:0-19530 GCA_903066815.1 Brachyrhaphis roseni | reverse complement strand
TCTTCCTCTACACATATATTCCACCTGTCTCACTCTTACCTTTTCTGCTCGAGCGCCCCTGGTGGCCGTTAGAAAAAATGCATAAATAAGCCACATCATTGTATAAGTCGCAGGGCTGAAAGCGTGAGACAAAAGTCGCGGCTTATAGTCCGGAAATTACGGTATATATGTACGACCAATATCTGACTTTTTCATCAGACTGGCCTAATTCCGATCGTTTCACAGCCCAAAAAATAATCCTGTTTATGCCACTTCCATGCGGGCCGTGTCGGGGTAATAAACTGTTCACACAGTCTGATTGCAGCCACATTTAATTAATAGTATAAAGAAAAACACACAAAAAAATCAGAATTGAGCATTAAGACCTGCTGTGTGAACATTGCCTTTTTATGAACTATTTGACCCATTGCCATTTCTTAGCATGTAAAGGGTTTTCATGTCAATTAGATTGGATTTTTCACCACGTTTACTTTCTTTATCAAAGCTTTTAATTTGCTTATGTTTAATTTAAATATGTTATTCCTAAGTATTATAGTCCAGAGACACAAATAACGAGTTATTGTGCATTTCAAACATGCATAGCATATTTTGATCATAATTGTTTTTATACCTTCAGCATTACCATTTTGTCTGATTGATTACTGTGAGAGTTCCCAATTTGTAGGTAAACACAGGGTAAACATGCATGAGTGGGACCCTGCATTAAGAGCTTACGTAATCTAATCTGATTTGTTGTGTGTGTATCTATATTGTAATCTTGTCGCTGTACTTTCACAGACCCTTTGCAATGTCCTCATGAAAATAGATGTGGCAGTCTGTGTGTGCTTGCTATGCATGTAGACTTCATGTAGCCGTAGGTTAGCAGTGGGCGAGGGCAGTAACGCTGCTTCAGTCATAATAGGATCTGATGATGACTCACGCACAGCAAGAAAAGAAAAAAAATACAACTAACCCTCTTCTCTTCCCTTCTCATCTTCATCCCAACCACCTCAGCCTCCCTCTCTCATCCTACTTTGTCACAGTATCTTTTGGTTTGATGCTTTTCTTTTTCTGTTTTTCTTCTATCATCTAACCACCTCTTCTTCTCCTTTCAAATCTTATCATGTTTTGTTCCCTCTTACATCTTATCTGTTTGCCTGTAGTTGTTTTGTTTTGTCTTAATCTTTTCATTTATACATAATTCCTCTCCTGTAGCAGCTTATTTTGCCTTACTCATATTTTATATTTGCATCATTTGAAATACTTTTCTTTTGATTTCCATGTTAACTTTTTATTATCCGTTTTTTTTGCCGTTTTTGTTTTTCTGCATCTTTATTCAATATAAGGCTTCTTTCCTCAGGTTCATTTGTTATATTTTGGACCACATAATAAGACATTATGAAGATTCTGTTTCACACAAAGGTACATTTGCAACAGTTCTAGCATCTGATCTTCAGTTCATTCCAAACGTATAAATATTCTGAACATATTGAGTTATCTTAAAATAGTTTTACTATAAAATAGTTTTTATAGTAAAATAGTTTTACTATAGTTTTACACGTTTGAAAGTGAGTAACTCTTTTTATATCTTTTAGCCTTTCTTGAAAGCATTCCATCACAAACAGCTGGAGGAGTTTAATTAAATTTAACGGCCATTTCTATTTCATATAGACGGATCCCAAATCTGACCCTCAGTTTTCACTGGTCACCTCCTTTTCATGGCAGAAGAAACGACCAACAATGAGCTAAAAATATTTGAATTGCTAAAAGAAATAATAATAAATAAAGATGTTGTCATTAGAAGAGAAGTCTTAAGGTGCAACCAGTGTCATTCTCTTATTACTAACCTTAAGTTTGCCTCCAGTTAAAAAATGGAAGCTTGCAGCGACTCTTCACAGCCAGACCAACCAAATCAGATGCAATGACATTTTCCTCCTTCGACACTTTGTTAAAGTTCGTCTGAATGCTAATGTGGTAATTAACAAGCTGCAGAGACTGAGGAGTGCTTACCCACATCTTTCATTGTGACTGTGAGCATAGATTGTTTTGGGCACCAGCTTGTTTCTCACCATACGTTTCAATATTTAAAAGTTATAAATATTGTCTGCTATGCAGATAATTCAGCTCAACACCTCTAATTCCCAGTCTTTCAGATGGCACTGTATCTTTTTTCCCATTTATCAATAATAGCTATAATTGCATTCTCAAATTATTAAAAAAGCATGATCCAATACTACTAATAAAGCTACAGTGGCAAATGGCAGATGTAACTTTGATGTAAATAGATAAAAACACGTTATCTTTGTGAAAAGTCAAAGTTGGCTCCCCTGGATTTGAGCTTTTACATAATGAATCCATATCAACATCTTCATTGTTACATAAAAAACCTGATTCATCAAACTCAGTCTCCCAGTCCAGCCTGATATCCGTCATGACTTGGTCACCAAGATACTCAGACGTCTCCATCTAAGGCATATTCACCCCAGGTTAAGAGAATTCATTCTACCGGTAGAGGAAAAATGAGTTGTGAACGGTTTCAGCCCACGCCAAAGGTCACGGCTTCAAGAGGCTCTGCAAAAAATCTGCAGAAAGCACATTTTAGATCCGAGATTCAAAAAATAGATCCCTCTGCTCCATGAATCCTGTCCATGAACACAGAAACAGGATTAGTGATAAGGTAAGGAGTTAATATCTTGCCAGAAGGACAATTGACTTTGTATCGAAATGTAGACGGAAGTGAGTTTATCAGTGCCCTTGGCAAAGTTAATTTGCACTTTTACTTCCCTGCCATACCAACTTTTCTAATTTAGGGTTTTGCTTGCCCAGAAGATATAAGAGGGAAACTGACCCTTTGCCTCATTCTTGATTAAAATCTGCTGTGCTTGTCCTGAGTTGATTGCTCACTGAAGCAGAGTTGTGTGTGATTGAGCTGTCTGATTTGTTTCATGATCTTTCAGCCCCTTACAGCTATTACCTTCATATTGTTGGTTCTCACAAGCCAGTTGACGTTAGTAAGTTTTCTCTTTTCCCTTTCTGAAAACAAAGTCTTTCTTGCTGAACAATGTTGTTTTCTCTGCCAGAACGGAATTAACCTTCTACTGATGGACAAGAGATGTATAAATCACAGAATGAACGTTGTGTCAAAACATGACCCAAGCAGCAAACTTCCAACCTGTTGTAAAACAGTCGCAGAACAAAACTTTTCCCATGAAGGACCTTTGCTTTGTTTGCTTTATTGCCGAGTCACTTGCTGGTGCAGGATGGAGGTTACTGAAGCGTTCTCCTTTCCATATCACTAAGGTCATCAACTTATCAGTCTCACAACCTCCTCATTCTTTTCCTGCCTGTAATGCGGCAGCTAACAAAAGGGCTGACTTGTGACAAAGGATCACGACCAAATTAAAGCGCAGGACTTCAGGGTGAGTGGTGCTGCCACTTCTCATTCTCCCTCATGTTTTATTTTTCTTTGGTGCTTTGACAAAAATATATCTATTTTTCTGTATTTATACTTTATATGCAGTGCACAAAATTCCTTTTTCTTTTTCTTCCATTTTATCCATGTACACAGATTCAATCTGGTATCCAACATGATCTACATATCTGTATGCTACTTTGTCAATCTGTATCTCTGCTGTCTTTATCTGCTTGTAGAAACAATCACTGGTCCTGAGCGGGATGCTTTATCTGCTCCTCTCTTCATTCATCCTCACTGCATCCCAAATTTAAATTACCGCATGCCCCGCTGCACCACCCAGCGCTCCCTGATATACTTAGCTGTGTTAAACGGGCTTTTGTTCTGCAACATCCACAATGCATCACTGTGTCCTTCTTTCACCTCATGCTTCCAAAGCCTTTAATTATCTGAAAAACATTAGTCCATCTTAAAGTGGTTTGTTTTCCGCCTGCATCCCTCTCTCTCAGTTTCTCTTCTGTTTGGTGTTGAATTGTAATAAACACACCTACAAAGTGCTCTCAAAAAATGAGGAGCCTGGTGCAGCATCGTAATGAAATGGTAGCATAATAATGACAAGTTACCAACTGGTAATTGATGGTTTTTTCTTGCCTAAATAAATGATAATGAATGTGTGAAGCAAATGAAGGATGTGTGAAGGTTAAGGGTTTGGAAAAAAACATGTAATAAATATTCATATCTAAAAAATACAGTTAATTTTCTCTATAAAAAAGGCCCCCAGTTTTGATTATGTAGGAGTTGTTTGTTTCCTTTTTCCCCTTATTGTCCTAAGATAGTGAACTAACATTGTGTCCACTAATGTTTCTCAAAAAGCATAGTTTTGATTTTTATGATTTGAGGGTTTCAGCATTCATTTATTTATGTGCAACAACCATCAGTCTGCAGAATCTCAGTGTGGAGAAGCAGAGCGGTTCTCACCAGAGTAAAGCTACCACATTTCTAAGTATATTTTTAAAGAAGTTGCATGAATGATCAGGTGTTTCTGAAATACCTGAGAGCTGAACTGATTGAATTTATAGTATCACTTTGCATCAATATAGTGGTTGAATAAGCTAAGTAAGATACTTATGAGCTCAGTATCTTTGTTGCTGAGCTCATAAGTTTGTATATTCAACAATTTAGCAGCAAAAAGGGGTTTTGAATTAAAAATGTTGGTGTATTTAATCTGTAGGAGGAAATTTTAGGAACTTAATGATTTGAAAACAAATCAGAAGACTACAATTTGACTGAATATAAATTGGTATAAGATGAACCACCATAACATAGTTATAAGAGGATTTCTGGAACATACTGAAATAACAAAGGCAAACAGTTTGCAGTGCCCACTGTGGATGGATTGATGGCACGTGTCTCAGGCAGTTGTTGTCCGAGCGTTGGGTTTCTCCCATGAAGGGGTTGCCAGTCCATCACAGGGCTTTGCATTCACCTGTAATAAAATGAGACATTAAGCAGCGACAGGAAGAGCAGAAACTAAATAAAATTCCTCATTATGTTCTGAAATGGCTGCTGTTCTGCTACAGAAGAGTTTGGTGTTAGTCTATTCAACATGTCACAAGTTTTATGAGGAATTGCAAAAAAGTCCAGCTTGTAATGAAATTCCTCTCAGTGTGTTTTGTGCCTGCCCTTTACCTCTGACACAAATACAAACAGCACTATGAGGGCCAGCACAGCATTTTATACTTCCAGGTCGGCTTTCAAATTTGGAGGTTCAGGCACCTGTTTAGGTTAAAAATACCAATACATAAAAACACAATACATAAATATATTATCCTGTTGATCTAAAATTATGCAGAAGGTTCTTATATGAAAGTTAATTTATTTTATGGAATATGAGGGAAATGATCATTTGTAATGCTTGTGGTGGGCTGAAGGCGAGTAAGAGCATATTAGAAATGAGAGCTCAGTTTTAGGCAGAAAGTCATAAAAAACAAAGAATGAGGAAAAAAGACATAACTGAATGTTAACATGCTCTTTCATTGACGTCATTGACGCAACTGCATCCTGAAGTCACAAAATGATCCATTAGGAAAAGCAAAACACGTAAAAAAAAAAGAAGTTCACCAAGGAAATGATGGGAGAAGTTTATAGATGAAGTGCTCATAAATGTAAGACCAAATCTCCTCAGCAGCTTTAATGTCGTAAAAAAAAAGTCTTATTTTAAGGGGCAGGTTTCTGCATCAATAGACAACCTTAATATGTTTTGTGGGTTCAGAAATGTGCTATGAACCCACACAATCGTTAACTTGTGAACTATTACTTTTTTTATGTTAACACAACTTTGACTTTCTTCCTGTGGATTGTTTGTTTGGTGAAACAGAAAATTCTCATCCGGGTCTGAAGGTGTGCCAGACTTCAGACCTGTAAAAACCATCAGAAAAAGACAGATCCATCTGGATGAACCCAGACTGACAGCAGCGTTGCTTCCATTCAATACGCATCTGGTTAGCAGTTGAGTTTTGCTCCAGTCCTTTAGTTTGAGTTTTCTGAGTAATCAGACCACCACCAGCCAGCTGGGCAGGTGAAGTGTCTTACTCAAGGACACAAAGACTTAGATGGCAGGAGCGCGGATTTGAACCGTCGAGCCACCGGATACAGGATGAAAACTCCTTAAACAAATTACTCTGTCATTGTAATTGTGTAATATCTCTAAAAAAAAAAAATGCAAGAACCCAAAGTTATATTTGAGATGATTTATAAAGTCACTACAACAAAATCATTTCAAGAAAACCTGTCTGTTCATCAGAACCAGTTATTGACATCCGTAACATGTTTTACAGAATCAATGTAACTAAAGCATTTTCTGTTTTGAATTAAACTTTAAAAAGTTGATTCAGATATCCAAAAACTTTTTATTGGTATTTGACTTCCTGTTATCAGGGTGGTAATTTGAGGTGAATTATAGGCCAGGACAAGGACCCAGGTTTATCTTGCCACCATGCACAGTGGGTGAGATGATGAGGGACGAGAATAATCTCCAAAGCTCACTGTAAATGAACATTAATGAGTAGCTTCTTTGGGTCTGCTGCTGAAGAAAAGTCCAAGAGGCTTTTACTGTCCATCCAACAGCAGGGCATTTTAAATTGAAATCTGTTTGAACATGGGAAGTCATTGGCTTTTCTGAGCTGAAGATAAGAGCAGAACAGCAGCTATGTAAATATAAATGACCAAATATCTCTCTTCCTCGATGCTCAAACCCTGTAAAAACATTTAATGTCCTGAAATACGATGCATGTGACTTATAAGAAATCAGAATTGAGCTGTAGGATAAGTGGAGTGTTACTACAATTTAAAAGACTGGAGCAACACTACCGTAATTTCCGGACTATAAGCCGCGACTTTTGTCACACGCTTTCGGCCCTGCGGCTTATACAATGATGCGGCTTTTTGCATTTTTTTCTAATGGCCGCCAGGGGGCGCTCGAGCAGAAAAGGTAAGAGTGAGACAGGTGGAATATATGTGTCAAGGAAGACGAAGACGCCTCTCAGTGACTTTTACCGGTATGTTTTTTTTAACCAGCCCTGTTAGTGCTGTGTTACTACAGTATTGCTGCTGTGTTACTGCCGAGTCACAGGCTCTGTTTCAAAAGAAAAGCTAAGGTACATTATTAAAACTTTGAAAACTCTTTCTGTGTGCCATCTGTATGTAGGCACATGTGGCTTATAGACAGGTGCGACTTATGTATGTACAAAATGGTTTTTCCTTTAAAAATGTACTGGGTGCGGCTTATAATCAGGTGTGCTCTATAGTCCGGAAATTTCGATAAATTGCTTCTGATTGTAACCAATTCAATCTATGATAAAGCAAAACGAAAGCAGGAGGAGGTACATAAACTATAACTGAGTCTTAAATAATGATCTGGCAGCAAGTAAAAGAAACACAGAAAAATGTTTATGGAAGGAAATAATGATCAATAAACAATAGTTGAATGCTAATCTGCAACACAGTCGCCGAAAGAAACACACTATGTAAACAGTAAGTAGAACTAAGTGTACGAGAGCAAATTAGGCAAAATGCAAGAGGAATAAATCCGTATTTACCTCAGAAAACCTTGGAGATATTAACAGAACGTGACAGCAATTCAAGGAAACAAAATGCACAAATCCAAACCTAAATACTACAAGGTCGACAGAGCACGCCGTCCAGAACTAAATGCAAAGGCCACAAAAATCTGACTGTTATTCAAAATGTCACATGTCTAAAGCTGATGTTGATCTCCACCTTTTGTTCTAAAACTCTGAATATACTTGGAAAGCTTTCCATAGAAGAGCAGATTTCCTAAAGCAAATTACATCTGCTTCTTTTTCTGTTGCTGTAATTAAGGAAGGATAGACAAACATAACGCAGGACAATGAGAACGTAGACAGAAAAAAAACAAAAAGTATTGTTTTCAATTACAGTGTCAAGAGAACTTGTTAGATTTAAAAATGAAATATGACCCAGATGAGGATGCATATAAACCATTTTCCTGACACATGCATCAAAAAGATAAATGAGGAGGCTCTGAGGAAGCAGAAAAGATGAATTGGTATTCAAATAACATTTGTTATCATTTATACTAACTTATGAGCAGAAAGCACATTTACAACTTATCATGACACCTTTGAATATCTTAAGCATTAATGGTAATACGCAAAGAGAAACAGACTTCAAATGACGGAGAAACACATCAGTAGGACGAGGCTTTCAACAGACACACTGCTGTAAAAAAGTATTTGCCCCCTTCCAGATTTCCTCGGTTTGCTTTTTTAACATTTGAATCTGTCAAATTATCAAGTTATTTTAATATTATGAGTAAATACAAAATGCAGTTTTCAGTGATTTCATTTACTAAGCAATCCAAACCAACCTGGTGGGAAAAAGTAATTACTGATACAACAGCAGCCAAGCAGCACAGTAATTCTTTGCAGAATTTTTTTATTTTAGTAACATTGGGGTTTTTCATTGTCCTGCCTCATCCGCTTTGTGTGATTGAGCTTAAGGTCAAATTTGGGATGGACGTTCTCCGTGCAGAATGTCTGATTTCAAGAGTAACAGTAAAAGTCGTTGAGGTTCTGATTTTTGTTCTGTCCCTGTAGGTCCGGCCATAATCAGGCCTGGATGTGGCTCAACAACTGAACCCAGCCATCCAAAATTGTGGTGATAACAGCTAATTATTTCGTTATCCTTTTCCTTTAAAAAATAAAATCTTAATTTTATAACTGCGCTTCTTCGTCTAGCATTAAATTTATTTAATGACCTTAAATATTTAAAACGAAGAAGCAAAAAGAGGACATTTTAAAGCAGTATAAATGTTTTTACAACCGTTACATTTTACTATCAGGCATAATTAATTTTAATAAGGGTGTTCATTTGTTTGATTTGTCTTTTAAACATTCATTGTATTTTTTCTGTCCAGCCTACAAATCACTGCACTTAAGTTTTCACAGTTTCTATTTCTTAATGTAGATTATTTTCAGTCTGCTGTAAACTGTGTTCATTAGATCTTTTTGTCCTGAAGTAGCCTTTTACTGTGCTGAAAATCTCTGTTACTATAATTAATACTCCTAATTTGTGTGTGTGTGTCTCCATGCGACTGCTGCTTTCGTTGGATGAGAGAAAGAGACAAGAGCAGGAATCTGTGTTGATTTTTGATGTTGTGTGTATGTTTGTGTGTGCTCTTTATGTGTGGCCCCTTCTGCTCTGCAGTTATGGCTCGCTGACCTCCAGACGGCCACAGCAACACACCAGAGACTTCTCTGCCTTTTAGCCTTTTTTGCTACACTGCGTGTCTGACTGAATGTGTATTCGTGACATGCTAGATGTGTTGCTAATATCAGACACACGTTTTCTCATGGATCTTTGTTATTGTTTTTTAAATGTTCATGTCTTGTGTTCATGATAGGGTTGTCAAAATAATCAATATCTTCATTTAATCAATACTAGAAACATTTATTTTTTCAAAGACCCTAATTTGCATATAAATGGATATAAATGGCCCCAGTCATGTTTGTCACAACAGTGTCATTTTCACTCAGCCTCTCGATGCAGTCTAGATATATTAAAGAAAATATCGACTTACTATACTGTAAAACACAATTTTCTAGATAACCAAACGCTGTCATACAGTGATATTCTACCATATTGTGATTTGAAGGAGTGTTGAATCCTATGGAAAGCAGCGGCCATGTTTTCACCACACAATTGTTGCTGGCAGTGGTTCTAAAGAAGCTGCCGCTGGCAGATTTCTGCTGCCAACTTAGTGCACATTTTGTGCTGCATTCAGTTGGCAAGTGTGCCTTCACATGTGATGCAGGCACATTCCCTCTTTAATCTGGACCCAGTTGGTGTTGTTATGGATTTAAAGCATCTGTCTTGTCAGAACCCCCTTTTGTTTCCAACTCTATTTTTCTTCAAGCTTCATTTTTCTATTGTTTCTTCCTCCACAGACGCAACACACAAGTGGTGTGTATGACATACATACCAATTGATTTTAGAAGCTTATGTTTTAAATATCGATGTACATTTTTGAAACAAAGTTGTGCAAGAAGAAGCATCCATTGAGGATTACATGTCTCCATTAGCCTAGCTGCCTGTGCAGAAGCACTTTTTAAGGATTGTGTCATTTGCACAATCATATGCACATGTTAAGACAACTAAGGCCTACATTGATGAAGGGTTATGAATAGAAACATACACTAAAGTACATTTTCCATTTTGTAAAATTTGATCGTTATTGGTTCTTATAGTTGATTGTCTGTTTTTCTGTCTGTTGAAAAAAATGCTGGCTATTAAAAAAGGCACCTTGAGAAATGTCTGAACCAAGGTTTTTGGTTTACCTTTGTTTTTATTGTGGGAACAGTTGGTTTGACACAAGAAAAGCCAACATTCTCTGAATATTGGCTAAATGCTGCTTTAAATGAAGGCTTTCCCCTCTTTTAAACTTTTCTGTCTGTGTGTTTTTAGCTTCCAGGTCTGTCATGTTATCACCCTGTCAACTCTTTCCTCCAAAGGTCACATCTTTGTATGAATGATAATTTCTCTGTCATGCACATCCTTGGGGTCTTGCACAAGGACAGAATAACTAAAATCTTAACTGAACCTTGGAAACCTTTAGAAACGATGTTTTCTTCATGATTTTATCAAACCACTTTGGAATGAAAAAAGAAAGAAAAAAAAGAAAATGTCATCTGTAAATGCGCAAGTATTTGGAATATAATGAGTTTATTTATTTATCTAAGCTGTGTGAATATAGAAAAACTACCAAAATACCATATTCAGTCAGAGTATAAAAATCAGATTGATTCTTCTTGTCCTCTAAGCTCAGTGACTCACTTGGTACTTGTTGCCTTTCTGGGTCAGTGTAGCATGACCAATTGAGAATATTAAAATTGCTAACAAGATTGACCTCAGAGTAATTTTATAAATGTTCTCTTCTCCTGGTGTCAGTTGGCACTGTGTCCTGTGGCTCTCTGTGAGACTTAATGTCATATTTTCATGGTTCTTCAGCTAACAAGCAAACATTTAATAAATAATTTGTTAACACAACACATTGAAAGTGTACAGTTACACAAGTAGTGTAGTTTTGGACTCCAGGGCTGTAAGAGTGCCAGAAATCACTTTAAATTCAAGCTGGTTTGTTTCTGCAATTCAACAACATAATTAAAAATTCCCACATTTCTGCTGGCAGTTAGAGAAAGGGCAATTCAGTTCTTTGTGAGTGTGATTATGTAAGCTTTAGGCTTGTCAAAATAATCAATATTGTGAGATAATTGATACAAAAAAATAAATTATTTAAAGATACTTAGTTGCGTCAAAATCGATACAAACTGAGCTGCTCACATTTGCCTAAATTGCTGAAGTTGCAAATCTCTGCCTGGAGCCCTACTATACCAATGACACTCACATTGTTCTAGAAACTAGCAGAGTATATTTGGTAAACAATTAACAAAAACAGTGTATCCACACAACAGGATGCCTCACCACACAAAATGGTGTAGAAGACATGCCGGGCCAATCGGTGGCGCTGTAACTCTCGGAACGACACCAAAAAACATCGAACTGCAGTGTTGCCAGATTGGGCAGGTTTCCACACAATTGGGCACAATTTACTAGTATTTGTTAAAGCCATCTTCCATTTAGACTATAAGGAGGATGACTTACTAATTTGCGGTGGTTTGGAGGCGTGGAGTGAAGAATGTGGATCCTGACGAGGGAGTGCAGATGGTCTGATGAAGGTTTGTGTTCAGAGGTGATAGTGCTGAGTCTTAAGTCCAGGATATGAGTGAACAGACAGTTGTAGAGCAGATGATGACTAAACATGATGGAGTTGCAACAGACGACTGTGACTGGAACGTTATTATGAAATGAAGGTCTGATGCAAAATTGTTGTACGAGGGAGTCCAGAGTAATAGCTACTGTTTTCTTCTTATTGCTCAAGTTATTTGTCCAAAGGTTGGTCTTAGAATCAGATTATAGAGCAATTAGCAATATTAATTGTGTGTTTCTTGTCTGGATGAGTCAGTATTTGCCTTCAGGTGTCAAAAGATCAAACAACGCTTCAGATAAGAGCTGCGTCTTTCACATCTTTTGATGCCCAAGCAGCTGTGCTTGATAACAGACATTATGCAGCTGCAAAGCAACACTTAAAGGTATCAAGGAAATAAGCAGAAAGGAGAAAATGGTTTGGTCCTACTGAAGAGATGTTGTTTGTAGGTCTGCAGACTTACTTAGGAAAAAGTGATGGTAGGTCTTTTTCTTTCTGTTGAAGAACAATGCAGCAATGGTTAGGGCTTATAGAAACAATGCCAAAACACACTTTAAGTATGTTTAGAAACCCCAGAGGAGTAATTGATTCTCTGAATTAGAAATGTGTTTAACTTCCATAAATACCTTTAAAAAATAGCTGTAAGACTCAGACCAGCATCAAAACCAATTATGTCAGTTGTCAGTTACGAGTCATTTGCAGCTCTTTGTGAGAAGGACAAAAGCTTTCACACACAAGGATTCCAAAATATTGGACGATGTTCTTTCTGTTTGTTTTGCTTGAACCGGTTTTCAATTTTGTTGTAATCAAAAAGCTAGAAAAGAGTAAAAATAACCTCATCAACAGCATAAATATACTTTTCAAACACTAATTAGCAATCGAAACACAAATTTCAAAAGCATTTTGTTTTAAATAGCTAATAGATGCAATAAACAAACTGATTTCATGTCTTTATGTTTCTGTGTTTCTTATTGTTCAACCCTGTCATTACTTTCATCATTTAATTTTCAATTTATTTTCTACTTTCTTTTTTCAAGGTGTTTAATCCCTTTAAATGATGGTGGAGTTTTTATCCTCTTTGTACTTCTAGCTTTGTGAAACTTTAGAGGAAAAAAATTGCCGATAGAAAATAAAAATCACTATTATTTCTCCAACTGTACACATTTTTGTGCTTATGCATTTGAAAATGAGTTGCATTCTGAGTTGGAAGTTGGACTCTCCCTGTTTTACAGCAGAAATCAATATCTCCTGTGGCTGCTGATGCTGTTCATCGCAGGAGAACAAGCAAGTTTTTCTTTATCTGTCTGCGTCAGTCTCCATAAAGACAACTTATCTGAATAAGGAACAATAAAACAAGAAAAGGCCAAACATGTTTTATAGTCTTGTCTCTATCTACAGATGGAATCATAAATCTTTCAAAGGAACATCAAGAAAGCGTAAAACGTGATCTGAAGTATATTTCTTTGATATAGAAAACTGAAACTTATACAAATTTATTTTCTTGTGGATCTTCATGAGATCTGACTTTATAACATATGTGAACTGTTTTAATTAATGCTGCAAATACAGCGATAAAGAAATACTCAGCGAGGATTATTGTCTGATCCTGGTGAAATCGTAACAGTTGCAGTCAGTGCAGCAATGGGACGTGATGCCTGGAGCACCTGTGATGCTGACAACATCCCAATAACTTACATTATTCACTGTCAGTCTGGAATGGTTGCTCTAAGGTTTGACATGAGACCACTCTCTCTCATGTCAAAGTAAACCAGGACCTCAATTAGCACCAACAACTTCTCACTCAAAGATTATATGCATGTCCAAACACTTTGGCAGATCTCAAATATTGTTAGGTTGTCTTCTTTAAGAAGTTTAAGATGTAGCGCCGTCTTAACTTCTGTTGTTTCTTGAAATGACAACTTGAATCAAAATGGTGGCGAGAAACAAAGTTTGGTGAGTCTAATTTATCCAAAATATGCTTCTACCTTAATGCTTTTCTATTTCACAGTTTCATTAAATTTAAACGCTTTTTTCATGATTTCTTCCTCTGTTTCACACACTATTCTCTATTATTATTTTAGTAGCAGCTAGCACTGTGACCGGAGAACAGGATTGAATAAATGCCCTACCACACCAAGCATATCACACTTCTACAGTTTTCTAATTAATCTACAAAAATATGGAGATTGAACATAACAGAGTCCCAGAAAGCAATTCTCCTCCACAGTGTGCAGTAAAGATCTGCTATATTTGATTTATGTTGTATAGAAGAACACAGATCAGGATGTCACTAACTTATTTTCAGAGTGCATATTTTAGTTAATGGTGCTGGTACTGATGACAGAACATTCCACTGCTGCTGCAGAAAAGCTTTGCTGAGCTAATGGAAATCCATGAGGAGTGAGCATGCTGTTATTACCCCAAACTACTGCTGCACACTAACACACCCTGATAGACACACAGTTTCATTTACAGCTGTATGGCATACATTTGACTCATTGCATTCCATTTTCAGTGGTCTACTATCACACTATGTTGTCACAAAGCATTTTTTATTTCTCTGTCATGTTGCATCATCTGCATCACTGGGAGGGTGAGCAAGTCAAGTGGACTGCAGTTGCTGTGTTAGAGTCTTGTTTTACTTCGTTACCTCTGTAGGTCAAAGCCACAGCTTTTCTCTACACAAAGAGCAATATTTTATCAATGGATGACTGCTCTTCCCTGGGTACGTACACCATCAAGGGAGCCAGAGGGAAGTGGAGAGTCAAACTTTGAATTTAAGCACCAAATCACTGTGCTATAAATAACTATTAAAACCAGAAGAATTAAATTTAAGATTATCTTACTTTTTTATTTAAAAAACCTCCGGAGGATAAAAAAAAAATTATAAAATGTAACTGAACTACAAGGCACAGTATTTTCCACAGTAACTGTGATCCTTAAGAGCATAGTTTAAGTTTTTAAAAAATGTGGATTATTCTGAGTAGCATAGGAAGTCAATATATCTCCCGCACCAGACAGTCTGAGCAACGTTTTCATTTGGAGAATCAGGGTGACATTTTTCATGCAATCAATTAAACAAACTGATTGCATGAACAGAAAGTTTCCCCATCAAAGGAAACTTCCTAGCATTCAAGGTGAAAACCTCATTTCCACTTTTAAGGCGCTATCTTCTTGTACTTAAGCTGCTTGATAACTGGAAAACTTGTAAGTGTGATTTCTGAGTACTGTAATGATGATTTCAAATAACCACTTTTTTCAAGACTAGTTATTGTTTTCCATTACTGTGAATATCCTAAACATTTTCTGCAAGCCTTATGTTTTTAAGCACAACAAATATGCGTTTAGCCTGAGAGTTTAGAGTATTTAGAGTTCTGCTATTTGCATGCAGGATTTAAAAACATATAATATCCATATTTCTCTACTCAAAGACTGTAATCCTTGTGAACATTAGCCATATTTTTTGATTTGAGGCTGCACAGATATTATTTAAGATAGAATTTATGTTATATTTATACATAGCCTTAATTGAACCCAATTATTTCCCTTGTAAGTCGAGGAAAATTTGCCAGACCTGAAACTTTCATTTGTAGTTTCAGGTTTTACTTTGGCTGCTGTCTACTCCACGTAAGATAAATGTTAAAAAACAGAGCAAGAAAAGCAGCAACTATCCTTTTATGCTCATATAACTATCAATATTTATTTCAGACTCCCAGTGTCCACAGGAAGTCTTTTCTAATCAGTCTAAAATAATTTTTTTTTTTCATAAAAAAAAAAAAGCAATAGGAATGAAATAATTTCTTGATGGAATATGAACCTGAACCGGATGCGAATTGGAATTGATTTTTATACCTTAAGTTTATGTGTTATTCATACGACTTGGTTTTTTTATATTGAATGTGAACGTGATGCTCCACACTGTTGTTAAAACCAAGACAACTTTGGTTGCAGCACTTTCTAACAGATGAGCACAATATCAAACCCAGCTCCTGAATGGAGAGATAAGGGATTTATGTGACAGAGTCAAGATATATGCTGGAGACGGCTTACTGGCCTGTGAGCGTGTGCATGACTGTTTATGCGTCAGTCCTGAACAGCAGTGGGCAGCAGCCTTCAGTGGCAGCAGCAGGCAGATTCCAGTGGTGGCCATGCATGAGTACACAGCTCCAGGGCCCTCAGAGACACACAAAGGCAAATTTACTCCTGAGCACAAACATCCATGCAGATTCAGCCATGACATGACTTTAACTGGTATACAAACGTACACTTCAGTGTCTTAACCAAGAACAGGCAAGATTAATGCACAAAAAGCCAACTGCCAGAACCTTATGTTGCTGGTTCTGTTTTAATCTGTGATGACATTAACAAACAGAGAAGTGACAGAGACTTTGCAGGCAAAGGGAAAAGGGAAACAAAGGATGAAGGCAAAAGGAGACCACAATAATCTGCAGAGATTTACTCGTATTACAGAAATGCTAATAAAAAAATATATAGAAGAAATGAAAGTTGGAAAGATTTTCCTTGTTTTAGTGAAGGATACAGAATACGAAGAAACAAGAAAAACAATAGTAGGAGAGGAGTATGCAAGTGTTAGGTAAATAAAAAAGGGACTAAGGAGAAATCTGTTTTAATTTGTCTTAAAGGACGTTATGTACGCTTAAAGTGCAGCTGAAGTCAATCCACTACTAAAGTAAATAGTAACAATATGATGCAACTGCAGCATAAGAAGATTTGAGACAGACAAAATGTAACTCGTTGACACAGAACAGAGCAGAACTTTAAGAGCAAAGTTCTGCTCTGAACTTCCTCTAGAACAAGAAATAAACCAAATGTGTTAAAGAGGCAGTTCTGTGCTTTGAAATGGCTCTCATTTTATTTCAGTGTGAATTCCTCTCAGGGAAATCATGTAGAAAAGGTTTCTGAGGCTCGCCCTCGGATTTTCAGGCCCATTGAGCAAGCACATTAGACGCCTTCTTATGGACAGTCATATCACACGAGCATTTCCTGCTCGCTCCAGATGCAAGACCAAACAAATTTTTCAAATGCAGATATAAACAAACAGTCCTTATCTGATATTTGTCTAACAACCACTAAAAAAGATCAATTCCTATATCATATCATGAAAGAATTGTCTCATCTCTTGGATAGACTCTGTATATGTCACTATTAAAATGCGTTTATTCTACTTATGCACACATATATTCAGCTTTTGCATTATGCAGAGGAAAAACATCACTTCTCTACCTTAGTCAGGTTTGTCAATAGCTGCGTTTCCATTACAAATGTGTGCAAAACTTTGTCAATATTCTGTTCATATTGAAACAATCATTCTTCACACTTGCGGTGTTTGCATTAAATAAGAAATGCAATTAAAATCCCATGTGAGCAAGTTTGTTCACAAAGCATGCTGCTTCATCATCCTCCAACCACTTCCTGTTTTCTTCTTCATGGTTTGCTCCAGTAGCATCATCCCCTTGTTGATCATGTGACTCATGTGATGTGAAAATAGTGTTTTTATTGCAGTTTTGCAAAATAAACCAATACAGGCAAAGTTATCCTTTTTTTTATTCAAAATTGATGTATTGTATTTCCATTAACCAAAGTTTTTTTTTTATTTCAAAGTATCAAATTGTTTAATTATGTGGTCAATGGAAACACAGCTAGTGTTTTTTTAACTACACAGCACAAAGAAGATTGATTTCCTATTGTTTTCATAATTAAATGGCAAGAAGATAAAATTTACCTTTAGTAAATAACATTTGGAAATGACACTATTCTTCTTATTAAATTGTTGGAGAGAAATGATTTTGTGATTTAATACAAAACAATGAGCTTATTTTTCACATTTATTTCATATTTGTGTTAAAAGGCTAAAAGATCTTTATTTTTGTTTTCCTTCACACAGCAAGTGCTTGGAGTCATTTTTATATTTCAACATTTCTGATCAGTAAAAAAGACGGAGAAAATATCATGAACTGTTGGCAGAGATGTTTTACTACATTGTTACGTTCTTACTTGATGTATAAAGTAAAACATAATCACGTCATTTTATCGGCATGTGTTGTTCTTTGATCTGGGTAAAGCACTTTGTGACAAAACTGTTTGATAAAAGCCCTTTTAAGATAAATTGCTCTTTGCTTCCAGAAGAGAAAAAGAGTGAATAAAGGAGGAGGACAGCAAATAGACAGGACGAGCCAGACAGGAAGAGGGGAGATAAAACAATGATGGAGATCAGATGAGCATTAGAGAAGTGACAAGGAAAGACAGGAGGAGAGGAGACTTTAAAGGGTTCAGCAGCTGAAGACATTTGAACTCACTGGTTTTCCTTCTGTAAAGGCAGAAATATTTATATCGCTCAGATAACTTTTACATACTCCACAGATTTGAAAGGTGGGTGGCCATGATGAAGGACCTACAGAAAGATTATCCCGTAAGTAAGCAGAGCTTTGCGTCAACACATTAAGCTGGCCTCCTTCTTGCTGTATAAAAAAATTTAAGGACGAAAATAAGAAGAAAATATTTTTTAAAATCCTTTGAGAGTTTTACTTTGATGTCAGGAAATCATTTTGTCAGACTCTCCACTTCAGTTTTAAGCTGCTGGATCTTTCAGTTTGGAGGGAAAACCATATAAAACACACCAGAAAAATGATGCAGCTGTGTGTAGGGGTGTGTGTGTGTGTATTCGTCCCCACTGCCGTTGAAGCTGTGGAGCTCTGTGTCTGTTGTGGTGAGGAAAAGAAGAGAGGAGTTAATATGAAAGAGTGACATAAATGACCCCTGATGAACATTAAGACCTGGACAGAATCAACCTTCACGCTTTGTAACTTTTACTGTCCCTTTTATTTCTATTACACACGCACACGGACCCACACTGCACACGCACACACACCGTTTCACTTTGCCATTTTTATTAATATGTAACGGGTAGCAACAGCACCGCGGTTGACAGATATACTCCTGAGGAACAGGAGAGAGACGAGGAAACGGCTTGTTAGTCTCAAGTGTCATGCAGCAATTTATTCAAGTTTTACATTCAAATATACTTTTTGTGTTGAGTTTCTTTCTTTACAATTTATATGTTCAAAGTCCAACATGTTTAGTACATTTCAGTGTCCATGTCAATACAAAACTTAAAGTAACGAAAACAAACATCTCTTCTCTAGACACATGTTCATTCACTCTTCTTCTTAGCTTTTTAAACTATTTATCTAAAATGAAACGCATTCGACAATGGTAATATTAACCAGCTACTTTTTAACTTAAGACAGTACTGCATTTGACCCTCAATAAACTTAAGTCCTTAATGGAAACAAACGTCATTTTTAAAATCACCTTTTTTGTCATCCTGAATCTTAATGGTAGAAAACTATGTCAAAACTAATGGTGTGGACCTTACAGAAGCCAAAATACAAAAATATACATTCGACCCTTCAATTTCTAACGGTTATTTAAGTGTCAGTTGAAGCGGGTGAAGCGCATGTATCGAACAGACTTAGCTAATGGCTAATATTAGCATGCACACCGTGCGTGGTTACTTTCCTCAAACAAAACCACAAAAAGTCAAAAATTAAATAACTAATATGGTTCACAAACATTCCGAATACATCCCCGCATGTCTAATTACTACATTTAAGGCATATTTGCATATTTACCCACCTGAGGAACAGGAGAGAGACGAGGAAACGGCTTGTTAGTCTCAAGTGTCAAGCAGCAATGAGGGGAATAGTGATTAGTGATGTGTCGGTCGCGAACGATCCGGCTCTAAGAGCCGGCTCTTTGAAGTGAACGATTGGAACCGGCTCCACAATGGGAGCCGTTTTAGGATCCCACTTGGGAG
>CAEFZY010054027.1:0-11176 GCA_903066815.1 Brachyrhaphis roseni | reverse complement strand
ACAATTCAGACTTTTTTTGAGAGAGACATTTAAACAGCATTTCAACAGCATTTAGCTGTTGCAAATCTGCAACATCTGCCTGGAGCGGGTTAAGCTTTTGAGGAGAGTTGCTAACCAGGTGAGAAGCAGGACTTAAGCAGAAGATCACAAGAAACCTCCGGTGAGAGCACAATGTAAGTTTTATGTAAGTATTTCTGGGAGAGAAAGAGAACACTAATGAGGTCCAGCAAAAACTGGACATCATTATAAATGGCTATTTTTAGAGGGAAACCAAGACATTCTTTTGCTGTGGTTAAAAACGTCAGATCAAAAGGGATAAGTGTTGCCCTTATGGGTCCAGGCTGGGTTTTCCTCTCCAGGGTTCTTGCCTTTACAATAAAATCTCACAGCCCAAGCCTGACACTTTCTATGAGTCAGTCCATGCAACTATGCCATCAGATCCTGTCCACTGACAACAAAAACAGGACTGAGGACAAAGATCCGTGTGGCCAGGCACCAACCCACACTCATAACAATGACAACTTTATGGCAACAATGTGGGAACAGCTCAAAGAGGGATTGAAACAGCACATAAAAACATAGTTACCATGCCACACTGCCTCAGCAAACGAACAAAATGTTTAATGGAAAACAGTCATCAGCCTTCTCTAGAGCCACATAACACATGTAAACCAATCAACCAAACTCCCCTGATCCTCTCAGATACTGTTTAGAGATAAAAATCATATCCACTGTTCCATGCAAAAATTTGTATTGCTTTTCATAAAACAGAGTTGCAACAATTATCCTCTTTCAACAACTTAACGCAGGGTTTCAGAGGCAGGAACCCTCGTTTTTTCCCAGCTGACGTTGACAAATGTTGTGACAATTACACTTGTCTGAAACTCCATCAATATTGTCCGAGACCTTCAGACAACATGCCAGTGACAGCATCCACACAACTTCCAAACTCTTCAGCATGTTATAAAGTCTTATCTGCTCTTGGGACTCTGTCACCGGGGATCTTCTCAGGTCCCTGGCACCTTGGTGACCTTTGCTGTAGTGATGAACTTGCCTTCCCAAGAATCCTCTCTCTACTCTATGTAGAACATGATGATTGGATTGAAATACTGAAAGTGTTTCTTCTGCTAGAGTGACCACAGCCTCTTCAAGGTCACCCTTAAGTCCTTCTCCAAAGCTCTTCCCAAAGCCCCCATCATGCAGTTTTGAAGAATCACGGCAATATTTTGTAGGTCTGAAGTATGTACTCTATTGCTCCTATTCCTCTAAAATGCAAAGGAGGCACTCTACCATTTGACGTAATACCCTCTCAACAAGCTCTTTAAGATGATGATTTTTATTAAACCACTAACATAAGTTGGATTAGCAGTTGCTAAAGTAGATTTAAAGCATTCATTAACAATTGAAAACATTCAAAACACACAAGTAAATAAATATGTAGCTATTAATATATATATAATAAAATACCAAATTACCTACTTGTTTCATTTTAAGCCAACAAACCAGATGTCTCTGTCACATGGCAATCAAATGAATCTTCTACAGTTTGGGTTCTTGCTCTCTCCTTCCTTTCATAGTTCTGCTCTTGCTCTCTTCTTTTCCCTCTTTCTTTCCTCTCAGTCATCTCACCTTTTCCTTCCTCTGCTCCTCAGCTCTGTGTCCTATTTGTGGATGTCTGCTGGCGCAGACTGCTGCTGAGGCATCCACCTTTCCACTTGTGTGTTTTCTCAGAGGGGTGTCACCGGTTTGAAGTGAAATATTTGTACAGTTCTTGCATCCTTAGAATCTGAGTTGCCCCAACAGCTGGTACACAGGCACACACACACACCCACCCCCACACGCCCGCACGCACACACACCCCTTCTCTGCTCTGTCAAACAGAGTCAGTGTCCTGTTTTCATGCCTGTACGTAACCCTCCCCCGTTGTACTTTTTGTGCTGGTTTTGTTTATGCCACCAGCAATTTCCACTAAAAAAACAAGACAAAAGCCTTTTTTTCATGCTTTTGTTTTCATTCTCATATGAAGCTGTTATGTATGAAAATTTTTTACCTGATATTATGTCCCTGTAAAAACTTGATCGGTGTGAGACTCCCAACACACTGGAACCATACACCAACACTTTTCCAATTTCATCCTTCATTTCTGTCTTGCTCAGTTGTTACAGTTTTTGTTACCTCAAACTTCAATGTACTTTATTGGAATACAACACAGAGTGCTGCATGGTTGTCAAGTGGAATGCTTAGATCTAAACCCAGAATTTTGAAACTGTGGGACTGGTACCATTGGTGGTTCTTGTGCTGCTTTAAGTTGTTTTCATAAGAATTTGATGCATTACCTGTTTGTTAGGTTAGGTAAATAACATATGAGCTGTGATGTAGCTTATGACTGGGTAGTTGCTAATGCTCAGTCCCCTTTTTTTGTCTCAACTTTAAGACGATGAAGTTGAGACAACGAACAATGAATAAAATTAAGTAATTGCTTAAGTTTAATTTTGAAAGATTCGTTGATGTGCTAACTGAACAGGTTCCTACTGTTAACAATAAAAAAAAAACTAGAACTGGAAGCTTCAACAAGGTTCCAAGTCCTTCCAAGTCAAAGTAAGCTTTTCTGTTTTGCTGTGAATGTTTTCATAAACTCTGTGTCCTGCTGCCAGGTTTGACCAGGATCCTCTTGCAAAGGAAATTTTTAATGTCAGTGGAATTTTCCTGGTAAAATCCCATAGAATCATCAAACACCTGAGGTTAGACTCACCTCCTCCGGCATCAGCAAACCCTGCTAACACTTCACCTATTTCCAAACCTCTAACTAACCACTTACCTCCTAGTGTCCTCTCAGAACCCACTCCCAGAACGCAACCAACATCCACACCTTCCTTGTAAAGTACATCATTTCTCTGCACTTACTTCAACAATTTCTGTTCACTCTAGAGTCCGGTTTAAAAACCATGACAGGACTACAATATAATCTACATTTGTCCTTGTGGGAGGGAAAAAAAAGCTTCAACAAGCTAGAAACTTCTACCTTATTATTCCAAAAAACTTCGACAGAACTCACTTCATTCAGAACGAGCTCATTCAGTGGCTGTGAATGGCAGGTAAATAGACATTGATTGTCGATAATTGTCACTGTTGCTCTTTAGATCTGTGCCGGCGTCCAGAAAGGGCAGATGCTATCTGGGTCTTGACCATCGGCCGGAGCTAAATGGAGAGATGTCGATATCTCACTCTCACCGGAGACGGACGCCGGGGCAGATCGACGGATGTCTTGTCCCGTGTGCTTTGTGTCCGTTTGCGTTTGCCGATGAATGTCACTGTGCCTCGTATATAGAGTCAGCTGGCTATGTTTGTTAGTGAATAAAGTTTTCTGCCTCTGTGATTACAGAGCAGAAGTTCCTAGGCCTCTGACCAGCATCGGGGAAATGTGATTACTGCTGCAAATGACCTGTAAAGGGCAACAATACAGAGAGAAGAATGACAGTGGATGTAGATAATGCGGATCTAATTGGTTGCTATTGTTCTGTGGTAAGTGTAAATTACTCTGTCACGCAGCGCCGTGGCAGTGTGTGGAGAACACTGGGCTGTGGTAGAAAAAGATGCACCCAGTCAACTGAGCTGAACTTAATTATTTCAGCCTCAACTGGCAGGCAAACACAAAGCAGGAAGGCAACCCTAAACAGTGAGCGTGTCATTGAAGCAAATAACACATCTGACTGGTTGATATGCTGATAAATGCCAGGAGCCCGGGGGACGCAGCACTCAAACCATCCAGTAACTCCAAGATGCTCTGAATGTACTCTCTAATTTGATGGGATTTTTGAACATTTGTACGTTTCGATCACAGTAGCTTTCCTCAAAGTCCCACCTCACCTGCACTGAAAGAAACGGCAAAAATCAAGACGACAAAGTAGCACTCGGATCCCGAGAGCGAGTGACTTCGAGATTATTTTGGTTGCTTTCCCCGAGTGTGACAGCGAAAGAGGTGGAGATGGAGTGATTTGGACACACAGAGAAATGGAGGAGCGAGCGCTGTAGGAGAGAGATACAAAGTGACAGAAGAGGACAAAAAAAGCAAAGTCTCAGAGAGCAAGAAAAAATTAGATGGTGTGATAACGGCAATCACTGTGGATCAGAGAGAGAGGGACAAGAAATAATAGCAAGGGACCGCAGGGAGAAGTGTAGGATTATGACATAGTGCTGAAGCCAGGAAGGTTACAACATCATATTGTTATGATTACAACCTGAAGAGGAAGCAAATGTAACCTTATTTTTGACATGTAAAATAAATACAGATACTGACTGTGATAAAAAAGCAGGGATATTCAGATAGTGAGAAAGGTGACGGATCTTTTCTCCATGAAGTTCCATTCAAACCGTCCTATCCTGAAAACTACCCAAGATCCTTTGCTCTCCTGGCTACTTCAGCTGGTCAGACGGATATCAGGGTTTCCCCCTGGTACCTTGCTGAGAGGTGCTCGTTGTCTGGCGACCCACCGTGTTCTTAAAGTTGACTGGAAATTTAAAAATATGACTAGGTAGTTATACATTATTAACAATAATTTAACACTATAAAGTCTCTTACAAAAGGCAAACAAAAGAAATACAATTAAAATAAACACATTTTTGCACTTCAGTTGCTTCATCCTAATTAAAGTGTCTAAAATAATTTGATTCTTTATCTGTGACTGGGGATATCTCAGACTAAATGAATCAAACTGTAAAATGACATTTATTTTGATTTCTGAAACGTTTTTGACAAATTTCAGATTCCTACAAAGTTCTTATCATTCTTATTCCCTAACTTACCAAAACATAGTGATTGAAATGAACTTTTTTAGATTTTCATCTGTCATTTGTTTTAATTTCTTTGTTTATATAAAATTAATTGTTACATATTAAACTTGTCTGTTAGTTATTGGCTTAAATTAGACTTGAATTTTCCTCTATAACTTTAGTTAAAGGGTTCATTTTGTAAGACTTAAATGCAATCATTAAGAGGTAAAGAATCATCCAACACACGGATGATGCTGATTTATTTACTGAACCATATATCAAAGGATTTATTTTACCTTTTTTTAAATTTGTGTGTATCTTGCAAGTTCTAAAAGTTCCAGATCTAAAGAGCTAAAACTATTGCAATGTTTTAGTTACCATGTGAGCTAACATGTTAGGTTAGCTAAACATATAACATGTTAGTAGTTATATAGCTAAACATGTTTGGCTATATAGCCTTCTTATGAAAAATTGCGTACTTAATACTGTTAATCAGTTTGATGGGACAACTATCAACACAAGCTAGCGAGCAAGTTACGCTAATGAGATATGCTAGCAAGCTACATTATAAAGCTATACTAGCGAGGGAGCTATAATAGCCATGCTACCATGCTAGGAAGCTATGCTATTGAGCGAGCCACTATTGTTCTTTTCCATGCTAAAAGGATAGTGTCTTTTCATAAAGTTGAATTTCTTGTGAATAAAGTGACTTTTTGTCAAACTTTAGTATAATTTTTGATGTGAAAAATAAACTTCATGACTTACAGGAAACAAAATATTTTACAGACCCATTGTTGATTTGTGTTTATGACTGTATTTCATTATAATATACAGTATTTAGTGACAAGGCTTTAGTTAGATTTAACCAGTAAATTTCCTCCAAAAATTAGAAAGGAAGCATTCCAAAAACATATCCTGACAGGCCTGGTTGAGCTTTATTTTTTTTTGTTTGTTTGATTTCTTTTTACATTAATCATGTATGAAATAAATGTAGAATTAATAGCTTTACTCTTTGTTAGTCTCAAAGCACAACAGGCAAGTTCTCATTAAAGTCTTTTCAACACCGTCCATTTACAGTTTTGTTTAATTAGCTTTTCATTCTGTGATAATTACCCAGTTACAAAATCTTGATCTCCAGCTTCATCTTTAGCACACATTCTCCTTGTGCAACGGAGTTAAACTGGAGGGAAAGACCAGCATCACCAAGTTAACATGGTCAGATTTAATGGAAGCCTGAATGGGTCAGCACCAAGCAGGGCTAATTTTATTCCTTTGCCGATCTGATATTTTAACTCCAAAGTAATTCCCTCATTTATTCTTCTTTTAATACTTATGAGTGTTTTAAAAAATGTAAAACTGGATATAAAAGGAGACTATTTTAAAATATTCATCCACACAATAAAAAATCCCCACTGTAACACTTGTTTCTGTACATAATGACGTTTTTCAGAAGTGAGGGAAAATGCTTCATCCGTTTCATTTGTTCCACATTTTTACCCTCTCATACAAACTTCCAGATTTATCCCCGGTGGGGCGCGTGCTGAATACACACGGGGGGGATTTCTGTCTCTGTCCCTCATGTCTTTCAGTGCATGAATATTTCAGCGAGCGCACAAACCCATGTTACACGCAGTTTGATGTCGCTCATCTTTAAAACATTTTTCGTTCGGCGTACCTGAAGCAGGTCTTTACTGGTTACTAGTCATTACCCCCCTACGACTGTTTGCACGGTTCATATTTTTGTTCGCTCATAAACATTCAAACACACACGTACGGTGTGGGCTGCCGCACTACTCTCTGTTTGGGCTCACTTTGGAAATGAAGTGTTTAACTGGTGCATAAAACATGATGGTTAAGCCGCCAGGGACAGACGACCAGAGGACATGTTGAGAAATTTTACCACTTCATCCTGAGCAAAGGAAAAACAACAGGGGACTGGGAGGCCTTTGGAAAGGAAATCAGCTATTCTCTGGTTATACAACGGGCCAAACACCTCAAATGTAAGCAAACGATCAATGCTGCAATAAAAAAATAAACAGATCAGTGGAGTCGCTTGATAGAATATATTCTATAGCTACCTAGATTTTTCTCATGTAGAATTTTTGTATTCTTCAAAGTAACCTCCTGTGGGTTCAACATGTTGGCAAAGAAGTTGTGACTCTGCTGAATGAATGTTAGGAAGGAACATGTTTTTGGGATGAGAAGACTCTCCAGTGGTCTTAGAAGATCTGACCAAGGCTCATAACAATAAAATGTACCAAAATCCACAGAAATCATAACAGTTTTTTTTGTTGGACAAACTAAGTCTTGGCCAACAGTGACTAATATATTTTAGGATCCAAAATGAAAATATGTGAATAGAGACTGAACAAATAGTTTATTGTACCATTCATCATTTATTGTGATATATTTCTTATCATGACATTCCAATTAATGATGTTTAAAAACACCTAAGACTGTCTATATTGTCCTGATTATTTATTTATTTATTTTACCATTTTCTGTTTGATCAATAGGTAAATATCAATTGTAAATATGATTATATATATTTACTGTGTGCATTTTAGTGATACAAACCTCACTTCTTGGTGTACTAAAGAACTGCATTATGAATGTGAATGTTTTTCATGAGCAGTATTTGTATTTAGTCTTATGACGTCTGTGGAAAACAAACTCAAATGATTCTGTAACCTTTGCTGAGAACTTTAATGAGAACTTGCCTGTTGTGCTTTGCTACACATATTTTTAGTCCTGTTGTGGATTTTGTCCCAGTTATTGTATAATAATAACTCTTAAACCACAGGAACCAGAAGGAAAAAAGCTGCTGAGAGAGACAAAAAAAAAAAAAAGGATTTTAATGAAGCTGGCAGGATTAGTGTATTAGCAGAGTTAGGCATATTTAATAATATATTTAAGGAAAATTGTGAAATTTTTTTAAATGATCAAATATTGTGAAAGTTTCTTTCTGGCAACAGTATAAACTAAATCATTCTATCCTCATAAATTTTTTCATAAACTAGAGAGATATAATAAGTTAAGGCATTGGGTTAATATGTTAAGAAACATGCAGAAAATACAGATAAAAACAACTAAAAAACACATTTAGCTGTTAAAGGTAACTTCTTTTAACCAAGAAAATTAATCAGTAGTTATCTGACAACCTCAAAGTTTGGTCTGTAACAAAACTTTTACCCCATTTTGTGGTTTTGCTTTAAAATATTTGAAAAAGAACTGACTTAAATAAAAGAAACAATTCCACATTTATGATAAAGATACAATAATATACTTAGTAGATACAGCTCCAGTCATATTACATATTTTCACATTTATTGATCATTACCTGCTGAGTGATCTAATTTGTTCAAATGTTTGGTTTCTGCATGTGTTACATGTTTAGATTTGAGCTGTAGAAAATGTGGCTTGACCTTTTCTTCAGCAGCAGAGGCTCTGCAGCAGTAACATCATCTACAGCCGCTCATCTCCCGTCATGAATCTTGTGTGTCACAGTGAGGATACGTCTTGTAGTAATGTCAATGAGCTACGAAATGGCCAAGTCCTTCGTTTACCCGACACCCAAACATTGTCTGTTGACCCTGCTGTTGTTGGAGAGCAGGGTCCAGTGGTGGCCACATTTCCACCACTGTCAAAAATACCCAATATGTTTCTGAGGTGAGTTTGTATTAAAGCAGGTTTGAGTAGATTGTAAAACAAATATATATATAATTATCCCTGGAAATAAGTCATAAAACAAAATCATACAATGATAAATATATATATAATTATCCCTGGAAATAAGTCATAAAACAAAATCATACAATGATAATAAAGTATATTTGCTTGTAAAGTGAAGTCTCAACCTGTCTGCCAGTTGTTTCTAACTAATGTCAACACACAGCTAGCCTGGCCATTGCTTTCTTACACATCTCCTTTCAGTGCTCCATCTAAGATTTCTCCCACTGAGCTGGATTTCTTTGGTAGAATTTCAATCAGCGGACAGAAAGAAATGTTGTGAACGATTTTCTGTGCAATTGTGGAGTTGCAGTCTGCCTGTACAGAGTTATAGCTTAGTAATGCCAGTGGAGGAAGTGAACAAAGCCGTTCAGTCCGTGTTGGCCACGCTTCCAAATATTGAGCAATTACAATTGGGGCAAGAGGAATGTTTGAGACATTTTATTGTTGGCAAAGCCGTTGTTCCCTACTTCTCACAGGGTTGCTTACAGCACACCCAATTTCAGGCAAGCTTCATAGCACAACTTTCTTCATGTTGGAGCTAGCGCTTTACAAACATTACCGATAGGATGAAATCAGATCCTGTCATTTAAAACTTCAACAGAGTCCACAGCTCCAGGAAGGAATCGTTTCTCAATAGCCAAGGGTCCAGACCCTCTGAAAGAAGCAAAGCGAAGAACAAGGAGCTGCTTTTTTTTTTTTTTTTACACGGTATCTTAACACCAAAAAAACAGTCGCTTTTAAGTTCTAAATTTTTTTGCTTTCATCCACTTTCTCACCCTTTTGTAATAATTTCCATTCATGTCAACCATCGTCTCTCTTCATGCTCAGAACTCAAGCCTGTTGTCAACTTATTTCCCCCCACTATTCAGATGTTAGTGCAGAGTGGCGGCGAAGACATAGGTGGGAGACCGACAGTCATCAAAGGTAAACCTCCAGACGTGATCCCACCATGTCTGGGACTCACATCCGTCTGGTTCTTACGGGCAGCTGAGACGCTCCGATGACAGATTCTGCCCTGAAGCATTTTAATTATACCCCCAGCCACTGTTACACTGTGTGTTGGGGTGTAGCTGGTGGATGGAACATACTTAGATTTAAAATAGTCCCTGTTGTCCTCTATTGTCTCTGATGCTTCGATGTGTCTGATGGGGAGTAGTTGGTAATTAATCCACCCACACAACCTGCTGCATTCGCTCCTCTTCCTTCGTTCTCTCCCTCCGGATTAACAGTTGGTTGCCTCCTTAATATTACTTGTTTCTTAATCCACAGGTGCTGTTTCTTTTTTTTTCCGTTTTCCTGAAACACAAATTTCACTTCATGGTAAAATAATTAACTCTTCATGCTGCGTTGTGTTCTCTCCTTTTCACATTTGTATTCCCCATAACCCCCGCCTGTCTGAGCTCAATATACTTATTCATTTTTCACAGCATAATGCTTGTTCGGTCTCAGCAGCGTTGGCTTTGACTCATAAGAATACGGCAGCGCGTTGTGTTTGCGAAGAGAGCTGTGTAATATATCAGCACTCGGGAAATTATTGTCTATTGTTGTCGGGGGAAGGAATGGGGCGGTAGTGTAAAATAGGTTTAACATGTAAATGGATCATCAACCCAGACTACTTCTTTTTTTCCCCCTTTGCTATATTTACGCTTCCATTTTTAATGTTTCTGTAATCCCCCCTCTAAGTTTCAATGAATTAGCATTTTTATTTCAATCAAAGCTCAATGAAAATAAGAGTTTTGAAAAAGAATGGAGTGAATGGAGAAAACTACTTTAAATTGGACTGATAGTTGACATTTATACTTATCTCAGTTGACCAACATTAATATTCAATAGTTTTGTATGAGTTTGCATAATTCCTTGTTATTGATTACAAAATGTAACAGGGCATTGGCAAAATCTTTCACTTGTATAAGTAAAAAAAATCTGCCACTTGAACTAATACTTTTATATCAATTATTAAGGAATCATCAACTTAAAAATAACTTCCAAGAAATTTTTCAGCAAAATATTGAAGCTTATTTTGTCTTATTTCAAGTTGCACTAATATATTTGCACTAGAAACGAGACCAAAAATACTTAAAAAAATATTTGTAGGGTAGGAGATCCTTAAAGTGACAGAGGCCAATTTCAAGGTTAGATTGGGAAATCAGATTTATTCTAAGTTATGCTTGATATATCCAACATTTTAACTAAACGTAACATACTTGATTGTGCTATAAAACGGCCACTATCTGCCAGGAAGTTACACAATACAAGAAAGGTGGACCAGGCCAGAACTTAATGTCAGCGTACATTTTTCAACAACAATAAGGCAGATTATATTACTTTGCACTTAACTGAATCAGAAACAGCGTCAAGCTGAATGTAAATGTTACTGGAGCAAAATCAGCTGATATCAACATCCAACAGCTTACAGCATTCAACCACTCCAAAACGCTGCATGGTGCGTTCAAATACATCTTGTATAATGGATTGTTTAAAAAGCAAAACTCCAATGTAACTTTAACCATTCTTTGTTGTTGTTGTTCTCAAACATCTGCAAAGTCTTATTAAATCCTGAACAACATTTTCTATGTTTAACTGGCTTTGTTGTATAGTCCATCCATCCATCCATCCATCCATCCATCCATCCATCCATCCATCCATCCATCCATCCATCCATCCATCCATCCAT
>CAEFZY010054025.1:0-15972 GCA_903066815.1 Brachyrhaphis roseni | reverse complement strand
AGTCCCTGAAGGTGTGAAAATGACCTCAGCAAAGTATCTGGACTTTCTGACTGATCACTTTCTTTCATGGTTCAAAAAGAAGAGCCGAACCTTCAATAGCAAAATCATCTTCATGCATGATAATGAATGCTGCAAGGAATACCACTGTGTCATTGGCTGCTATGGGCATAAAAGGGGAGCTTTGTTCAGTAAAATTTTATTTATACTGTAACAGTTCATGACTTGAAAATTACACTGACCATCATTTGCATTGACCATTTAAGAAAATCTGAAAAAATATCACTTGCATAATAATTTGGAACATGGTGTAAAAGCCATTTGTTTTTCTTTTAAAAATTATTTTAAAAAAAGACATTTGCTCATCACACCGCTCATCTGGAAATTGGATTTGGACATAAACTTTGAGAACTCCCTCTCTAAAATAATGCATTGATGAATTTGTTGAAAGATCAAGAGATCATTTTCAATTCTAGTAAATTTGAATAATGTTGCAAACATTAACAATATATTTTAGTTCAGAATAAAGAGGAAGTGGACCCAGACAGGAAGTTTTAGATAATAAAATTGGGCCAGAATTGAACCGTTAATTGGTATTTGGCGTTGGTAGCTGCTTTCTTACTATAACTAGTGATAATTAAAAACCTTCAAACAGTTTTTTTGCAGTTTTATTATTTAATGGAGATCTGCTGATAAAATAAATGATTTATCTAACATTTTCTAATCATACAGACGAGCACCACATTCACACAATCATACTTTCATTCGTGCATCTATATGCAGATCAGTGGGTAAACTTGCCCAGAAGCACTTCAGCAATTGGTACAAGGAAACTAGAGTCAAACCCACAACTTACAGGATGAGTACTCTTCCAATGGACCCACAGTCACCTTTAAAAACACTCAGTTTTCAGCATGGTATGGATGTATGCAAAACTGGAGAAAAAAAAGAAACTATTTTCATCTCAAATTTTCATCTCTCTGTTAATCATCTTTCATTTTCTGGACAAGAATCTAAGTCCCTAAATTCTCTCTCCTTCTCCCTCTGTGTCCCTCATCTCCTCTTGTTTCTCACAGAATAGTTTAACACGTAATGGCCGCACCGTCACACAAGCGACATCTAATGCGTTCAGCTCTGATAATGTGAGGCTTGGCATGTTGTATTTCCATACTGCTGCCTAGTACATCACCATAACATGGAGCCATTATGGTAATACAGCACCTGAGGGAATGGAGACGGAAAGAAGGAGGAATTTGTCAAGAAGGACTTGTCAGGAGGCGGAAATATGGAAGAGAGGACGAGACGGACTGTGTGTCGGATTAGTGAAGGGTTAATGGGCACTAACTGGTGGAACAGGAGCGCCCCGACAAACCCATGTGATGTTCTGATTTGATTTGTGGCCTGATAAAGTACTTTGGCTTACAGCTAAACAATAACTGTTAAATTATACATTTGAATTTCAATATGGGAGCTACTTTTAAGGCTCCCAGAGGAAGCTGTCTGTAGAAATACAACAATGTACTTAGACTCTGCTTAAAAGAATAAATTCATGAGCGCAGACAGGGCTTGGCTTTGTTCAGATGACAAATCTGTCTTTTTTTTTTTTTTTCTTGGCTACTGCTGTAAGTTTGAGTAGAGAGTTTGGTTCCTTCCAGGATGATTTTCAAGATGAACTCCGTCCACCATGATTTCTGCCTCTTTCAATAGGTCTCGTGACACTTCAGTCTTCAAAACACTGTTTTTCATCTCCATTTTAATTTAGTAATTTATGAATAAAAGTCAGAACTTTGCAAGGTTTTATTTTTGTGAGTGTTGCGATGGCAGTTACTTTTGTAAACTGACTTTACTGGCAAATGTTAAAGTTCATTAAAAGCTAAAGTCCTTTATGGATTAATTACAGCGGGTTACTCCAATAGGTGACAGCCTGTTCTCAAATAAAACTTTAGTGAATTATTTTTGCATTGCCTTGAACTGTTTGATTTTACTTCTAATTGTTCACTTTTTTTGTGTTGTTCAAACCAAACATCTAAACTAAAACTGTGATTTTAACTAGATCTCAAAAGTGTTCAAATTATGTAAAAAAAAAAAAAATAAATAAAGTGAACTAAAGCAAAGTTAAGTGACATCTCTGCACTAAATCCTGGGGTTTAATAAATTGCAAGTCCACCTGTGTGGCTATTAAAGTTTCAACTCTTCCAGTGAGGCTTCCCTCAAAGTTTATTATATTAATCAGACTTTTTGATTATTCTTCCAGGCGTTCATTACTGAGGTCAGGCACAGATGTTGCACAAGAAGGTCTGACATAGAGTCTCTGTTCTAATTCATCCTAAAAGATACTCAGAGTTTCCAAACTACACTCTCTCATCCATGTCTTTGTGGCCTCATTTTACGCACTGCTGCACAAACTGTGCCCACAAAGTCAGGAGCATAAGATTGTCTAAACTGACTCGGTATACTGAAGCATTATGATTTAGCGGTTGTGCTGCTCTTGGCATGGTGTTATTCTGATGATGTTCTGTGTTGTTTCTGTATCAAACTTAAACCCAACAGTTCAATGTTGGGCTTATGAGTCTATTTAACATTCTTACACAACAATTGGCAACATTTTAACAAATCCTGCAGGCTTGAAATAGAAATAAATGACTTCTGTCCAGAAGTCATTTCCAGAAACCCTGCTTCTTAGTTCAGACTCATGTGATTGTGAACATGTGGAAAGATGCCATGGTATACATAATGTCGTGACTTTCTTCTATGACGTGGTCCTGACTGATTCCTTCGTACAATTTAGATCATTTATAGTCTTATCATTTCCACCAGTTGGCAAACTGTGGCTTCCAACCTCACAGAAATTGTGCTGAACCTGTTCATAAAGCATTGGATCAGAGTCACGTAATCACAAACTTTATCCATAAATTACTTTTACAAAACAACTTTGTCAAAACTAAAGTTTTGTTTCTACTGTGACAAATGCTTGCATGCAACAATCAATGCTTTAAGTTCTTTGTAGGAAAAGTGGCAGGCTTACATTACCATTTACCACTTTTAATGCCGAGTCGCTCCACATAACTCGAGCATAATCCTCTCCATCTACTTTTATGCCACACACCATTATCACAGTTTCACCTTTGCTCTCTCCCTGTTTTTTCCTGTTCCTCGTCTCTGTTACTCACTCCATCAGTCAATAACACACCATGACAGCTTATGTAACGTGCCAAGTTCCAACCTGAAGTCAACTCTCCTTGATCTGCAGCCTTTTCCTTCTCCTAAATGACTCACTTCTGCTATAACACTTCAGCCGTTGCGAGAGACACAGCGGAGAAGGGCGGGAGGAGGGGTGGCAGACGGAGACCTGACATGAGAGGAGAGGAAACGCAGAGTTAATTATTCATACCTACTGCAGCAAAAAGAGAGCCGGAGAGAGAGAGAGAGGGGGGGGGGGGGGGAACAGAGGGACGTGGGGATACGGAGAGAGATAAAGATAAAGGGGAGGGATTGACCCACATGGGAAGGTATTCCTAGTGCAGCAATGCTCTCTGGGAGCTGGGGCTGTGCCACCCTGGGGCCATGCGTGTGAGGGAACTCCTCTATGAGCGATCACAGGGCCACAGAGGGAAACAGAGAGGGAAGGGATATTCATGAATTCTATATGAAAACTAGCCCGTCGGTTTTCTTCTGCTTCCTTAACGCACTTTTGCTGTTATCCGTGTTTAATTCACTTTTTGCTTTCCCTCGAGTCCACCACGCCCTTCGACTGTGAATACAGCAAAGACAGGAAGTTTTATTTGCAGAGTTCACAGGGGACCATCTCCTTCAAGGTGTATTTATGTGCGTGTGTGTAAATGTGTACGATGTGCCTATGAAGGAGGGTAAGTGTGAACCAGAGTACCCCACCCTGGAGATGTCTCATCCCAGAGATGACTAGTGCAGGGAGCACAGGGCTTCTCCATTCAGCTCCAGCTCTCCCCAGAGATCGGCTCACTTTCATCTCCTCGTTTCCTCGGGGTGCCCAACAACAAACCTCTGGTAGAGAAAGCAGGGAAGAGGAGGAAGAAGAAACTTGTGCCCAGAATGGGGATGAAAGTTTATGGAGTCCCAGCTAAGCGGTCAGCATGTTGTGTTTATTGTAGTTGAGCGTCTCACAGAAACATTTTTTTTTTCTTTGAAACCCGAGGTTATGAATGTGAAACTGAAACAGTTTTTGTTTATATTTTTGCCTTAAAGATCTCACACCCCTAAAACTTTTTCACACTTTGTCACGTTACGACCACAAAGTCCAACTGAAGTCATTGTTTTTTAATTTGATAGACTATCACATCAATGACAGTTGGAAAGAAAGTAAGTCATGCTCTTCGAAACTTCTTCTAAAGTGTTTCATGCCACTAAATAAAAACAGAAAATTAGTGCCAGGTCTCAACTAATATCAAATGTAAAGGACTCAGAAGATTTTTAAGACATTTAGTGAACAAAAAAACAAATAGAAGACCAAGAAGCATGGAGCTATAGACTATAGGCTACTTCACAATTGTGCACTACTTTGTGTTGGTCTGTCACATAAAATAACATTAGAATAAATTCAGCGGATGAACTGATTGTGGACAGTTTAGCAGATGAATAGTGTTGTCTAGCATTGTAGCAGCAACCATTGAGGAATATATTAAAGCTGGGCATATTATCTAAGATGAAGGAGAGCGATGGAGGCCTGAGCTGTAACCCTGACGATGATCCGATGTCTCTTTATTGATGGCAAGAGTGAGGAAGAGTTGGGCATAAGAAGGAAAGGGTCAGACATTCGCTAAGATGACTTGTGCAAGGTGTTGGACAATGACGGGAACAAAAGAGAGATTTGAACACAGCACTTCAAAAACTTTCCCTTTTCTATTCTGTGTGAGCCCTGCCTCATCCACCGCTGAGCCTTTCTTCCTAGCCGTCTTTCCTCTCTTAATTGCTGCCTGCTGAATCCCTTGTTCTTCCTCCTCATCCCCCCTGTGTTCTGCTTGTCTCCCTCCACGGCTCCCTCTGTCCCTGTCTATCTTCTCCTGCTTTTTTTTTTATGTCATCCTCTTGAAATCTCTTCCCCCCCTTCCATTCCCCCATCAGTCGCCATCCTCACATTTCTAACTCTCTCCTCTCCTTCATCCTTCTCTCCTCAGCGATGAGACGTTGGCACGACGTTTATCAAGGAGGCAGGCGGTTGTCACGGACGCAGTGACTAAACTTCCGATAAAATCAATGTTTAATTCAGATGACTGCAGGCCATTGACAGAAAAAGTGTGAAGCCTTTCATCTATAAAAAGACTGAGAAAAATGGGAGGATTGGGAGAGAAATGGCAAGATTAGTGGAATAGTCATCAGTTGTATCTATGACGAGGAATCACCATCAGCCCTGTGTTGAGACCTCTCTGCACTACGAGAGGGAGCACATGCTGCCTTACAAAAAATATTCATACGCTCACACTTTGACTAGGCCAATTTTGACTATTCAATCGTAGGTTTAGTTGTATTTTGACTTTCACCCTAGTCCTAATCTTCTAACAGATTTTCTTCAAAGATTTTCCTGTAATTCATCTGCTTTTTCATCAACCCTCATCATTTTCTCTATCACTGATGAATCTACAGTAAAAAGCTGATATTGTCACTACATTAATATTCAATAAATTAAAATATACATCTGATGAGTCTTGCTTTATCAGACTAAAAGTACCTTTCAAAAATAACCTTTAAAAAGGTTAAAGAAAATGTATTTTTACTATCCTACATTTCCGCTTTTGTTTTTTTAATTGGCCTGATGTAATATTCTAATTTTAAATGTCCTGATGTCATTAATTGTATATGGGAATAAAGGCTTTCAAATGTCCATCTGTGAGTAATCTTTCTAATGTGTTCTTCTTACTGTAGTGAATGGCATTCAAAGCTTTCTGTTAGTAAAAAAACTAATTTCTTAATTTCTTTTGCAATTAAAAAATTGTAAAATACAAAACGTTGTTATATATTTTATTCATTAAGCTACCAGAATTTTAAATTGTAATGCCATTCTCATTTGAGTATCCAAATCTGTCAATTAGCAAACTTTCCCACCTGAGCTGTTGATCTCTGCAGCTCCCCCAGAATTACAATGGACCTATTCTGTGCCACATCTGTTGGTTCAGATCAGATAATGTCAAGCCCCGTGGCTCAAATCTAGAACTAGAACTAATTTTATTAACTTATTATTAATGGTCCATCTGTATAATGCTCCCACTGATCTCACTTCATATGCAATAAAACGCTGCAGCAGAAACGACAGCTCGTCGCATTACTGCTCAAACTGCACTCGAGGGAGATATTTTGAAGCAACAAGAAAACTTATGGCACTTTCTACATCGCAAAGCTATGACAAACCAAGTAAACGCTGCAGTGCTTTCGAGCACACGCAGCGAGTTCACACGACACTTCACTGACTTGAGGTGAAGAAAATTATATGGCACAGTCTTATAATCCGTTTGGTAATGCTGGAGAGAGCTCACCTGCAAACATCCAGATGGAGCTTAAGGAACTGCTGTGTAACAGACACTCAAGGCACAGTTTTTCCTTTTCATCGCTGACATAATGTCCCAACCCCACCTCCAGGCTGCTCAACTGCTCCACGTTTGGTAGCAAGCCTACATACCTGTGGAAGGAAGAAAAAAGAAAAAAAAAATCTGCCTTACTGATGCGTACCTCCAAATTATTCAAAGAGTTTCCATAGCGCAGAACTTTACACCAAACACTGAATCCCATCAATGGCAAGAGAACCACACAGATACACTAATCACCAAATAAATAGAAGATCAGTACATAGGATAGGATGAATGGATATAATATTTGTAGGGAAAAAAAGTTTTTTCTGGCTGTTTAACTTTGATTTTCTGTTTAACAGGTTTTTTTTCTCCTTTTATCCTGTTTGATAGTTAATGTTTCAAGTTTTGCCTTCTTGTCTTGAGTTCAGCTCAACATGTCACAGCTCTAGCTACTGAAACACAACATTTACACACAGGAAATGCACTTTCATTAGAGAAAAAAAGAACTGTATATAAATGCCTTTAACTAATGTCAGATTTTTATTTATAATGCATCAATTTCCTCCCAGCTCAAAATGAAGAAAATTACTTTGTGTTTGTTGGTGTGCCTCACGAAATTCTGATAAAGTGCCCTGAAGTTGTAACTAACATGACAAAATGAAAATAATTTAAGCACAATACACACTCTGGCAGGGATTGTTAATGATCTCTACTTTTATAGCTTTTTTTTCATCATCCGTTTTTTTTTTTCCTCCTGACATTAAAGAACTTAGATTATTACTCGCGGCACAAATGATGGACATGCAAATTGACTGCGGAGTAAAGTTGCAAAGCTCTTCAAGCTCATATGTCAAATATGAAGAAACGCAAGTAGTAAGAGCCATTTATTTAAGGTCACAAACACTTGTGCACAAATGCCCATACACATACAATGCCATGCATGCAAAAATGCCAAAACAGATACATGCGTTTGTCTGGAGAACGTCACTTGCATGAGAAGATCAACCCTTCTGGCTCTGAGCTCAAATGTCAGACCTTTACCCTTTTAGATTTGACCTCTGGTGGTGTCCAGACCTGTCAGTCGCAGACAGATATGTGCTGGAGACGAGAGAAAGAGAGAGCGAGGGGTGGGGAAGAGTGGAGGGGGCAAAATATAAAAATAAGATTAAAATGCCAACACTCATATCTGCTGGAGAACAGATTGAAGTGTCATGCTGGGAGAGGAGAGAATCTGTTCCCATACAGGTGGCGAACAGAAGGTGAAGGCTGAGGGGAGAACGGGGTGAAGAGAGAGAGAGGTGAGAAGAAAAGGAAAGAGGAGGAGGAGAGGGAGGAGAACTGTTACTCCTCTTACATAATGAATGAGGCGAGAAGCCACAAATTTGCTGTAGAGGCTTTATTCGTTTTACTCGGCTGTGGCCAGAGATCATGAACCCGCCACCCTTATGCACCCAAGCATAAAATCCAACCAAATTATGAATCAAAAACCAACAGTTAACTCCATGTGTTTTCATGCCTTGTTTCTTGCTTTGCACCATGTGTACAGTTTGTGTGTTGGTGTGTGTGGGGGTGGGTGTGTGTGTGTGTGTGTGTCGGACGTGTCGGCATAAATGATTAGCTAACAGGCAACTCTGAGAATGACAGGTGACCACACTACAAAGATAGAGATGTCAAGCTTCACTGGGCGGGGGGAGGACGCCCGGAGTGACGAGCACATCGCCGCAGCCCTTGTCACTTCCTATTAGTAGCCCATACACACAAACACTCAGGCTGCGAGTGTAATTAATTCATTAGTCTGCTTTAGAACTGGTGTAAACGAACGTGTGCGCATGGCTGTGCATGTAGCAGTGAATATTCACGTGTGTGTGAAGGAGACGCAAATGTGTGTGTAGGATGAAAGCTGATGAAAGTGTGTGTGATGGCACGCTGTGGGTTAAAGCAGCAGGGTGCTGCTGCACACACTGAGACACACATTACCCCGCTATACATCCTGTCACCACCACTTACGTGTCGCAGATTACCGACTGGTCAGCGCCGCAGTGTGTACCGAGAGTTTATGAGAGCAGGTATTTCGTGCTGACAGCTGATTAACCCCGCTGCTGTTCAGAGTTAGCTGCTTCCGCCCTTAGTTACGCCAACCTGGTCAGCTACCATTAGGACGCACCGCGGTGATTCACTTCAGTGACGACTGGCCTTTTTCTTAAGTATTTATCAGGCGTTTCAAGCTTTCAGTTTCTTATCCTTGGTAACATTCTCTTCATACCTATTTTCTGTAAAATCTCTGACCTTTTCATGGAACAGACAGAACAAACCAGGGGAGAGGCTTGCTTGGCCCCTTGTCTTCCAGCCCATTAAGTGTTTCCATCACATTATTTATTTTATTTTTATTTTTTTTCAAAGTAACAATACAAAACCCTAGAAATGACAATTAAATGTCAAATTTGAGAGCTTGGACTAAAAATTGGAAGGTGTTAGCATTCAGGGAGAGACATTCTCATCTGGCAATTAGATGTAATAGATTAGAAAAAAAAACAACTTAGTTTGAGAGACATGTGACAACAGTTCACTAGTACAAATCAAAGCCTAAACCCAATAGGTGTACTGCAAGTAAATTACAGGATCATGAAATAGTTCAGTTTATTTTTCACTAACTCAGTTCAAAAAGTAAAACTCATGAAGTGCAAAGAATAGATATATACTTCCTTCCAGATTAAAATGTTTTTGCTTTTAAAAGAAAAACATTTCAGATAATCACAAAAGATTAATTAGTAATTGCTTCCTAAGCCATTTGGGCAGCTGGACCAAACGCTCTTGGTCCAGCTGCCCAAGAGCGTTTCAGCTTAAGATGACAAACTGATGGCCAGACTTTTTTTTTTTCAGGGATTTTTTCTATTTAAAAGTGAATTTTATCATTGAAGGAAATCATCCAGATGCTGAAACAACAAAGCAGCTCCAGATCAACACACCACCACCATCTCTTGCTGTTTTTTTTTTTTCTGAAATTCTGTGTTAGTTTATGTCAGACTCAGCAGGATGCGCCACTTCCAAAGGTCCTATGGACGCCATTTCTGCCCATTCACTTCCTAATTATTTTGTGAGCTCTTGGGTGAATTTTTCAGAATGTGTTGAGTTGTTCCTCTTGTCTAGTGAATGTTGATCTCTGTTATTTTCTTTTTTATCCTCACTTTGGTCCACCGGAGTCGGCAACTCTTTTTTCAGACTGAGTTTCATTGGTTGAAGAAAGTTATCCAGATGCTGAAGCAACAAAGCAGCTCCACATCATCACACCATCACCAATTTGTGTTGGTGATGGTGTGATGGCAAAGTAAGTGAATTCCTTTCTCATCTTCAGGTGTGATGTGTTGCTTTTGAGATCATTTGTACCTTTCATGTTGTCAGACAGCTTCTGTTTGAGTGATGTTTGATTCTCCAGGCTTTAGTCATGCCTGGGTGTGTAGGTGTTCACTCCACACTCCATCTGGGTGCATAGTGAAACAGAACCAAGGTGACCTGACATAATTGGTTAATTACAGTCCACACACCAAGGGATGCAATTAATTTAGCATACTTGGATAGCTGTTTCCACTCAATAAATGCAATCATTTCAAAATGTTTCGATATTTAATGATGCTATAAATGAAACCTTGAAACAACAAATATGCAAAAACAAGTAATCTGTAATGGGGTGAAGACTTTTTAACGGCATGGTATTATCCCAATAATTCAGATTTGAGGGTGACATCCCCATTTCCTGAAGGATGACAGGAACAATGTGTTACCACGGCGTCGCTTCGTAACAGAAACAAAACCTCTGTGTCAGATCCAGGTCTGCCCAGATACCTGTGGGCGGTGCTTCACAAGTGAGGCCGACTAATCTGAGAGCGGGCTCTGACCCAGATCTCACTGAGTGGGAACCACCCCGACCATCTGTAGGTCTCCACACCCTCCCTGGCACCTCACACACTCACACACATTCTGACACTTCACCTAAACCGACGCCGGAAAAGGAGAAATCAGAAGGAAGGAGATCAAAGCAGAGAGAAAAACCGAGGACGTGTCAGAGGAAGAGAAAAATATCTCCAGTCGTCATTTGCTGTATCATCTAGAAAAGATTATTATTTTCTAAGTCTGGTTCTCTTTTTTTTTTTTTTCCCCCTCAGCTGATGGTCTGGAAAGCAGCATCGCAGGGCAGGCGGGCAGTGCGGTCGAGCCGACCTTCTGCAGCGGCTGGGTGGGAGGGCAGGAGGAAACCCTACGCCCCTGCCCAGGCCTGCCGAGAGGCCATCTGGACCGGGGAAACACATGCAGAGTACCTGGCCAGACCTGGAGCTCAACTCTGACTCACGATCTCACACACACACACTCACACTTATGCACGACACATCGACATGCATGCATGCACAATTAGACCCACGCACGTTTTATTTTGGACGCTCGAGCAAACACTCTTGCATACAGAATCATTAACATTAAAGCTGTGCTGTCACATATTTGCTGCTGCAGAAGTGATAAATGTATGCATATCAACATTTATGGCGCACAAAATGGCTTTTTTTTTTTTTTTACGTTATACTGTATGTAGTAGGATCAAGACTATATCCGGCTTGAAACTCCCACTCAAACCCACACACTCTTCCCACAGAGGCACTCGTCAGTCTATGGTGATGTTAACGTTAAGTCCCTCCGATTCAGACCGCCAATGAGACTTTTACATTTGGTTAAAACAGTTTCTGCCTGTGTTGCTTTGGAGAGTGCTACATTTGGTTAAAAGCCATTATTATGGTAATGTGAGGGTGCTTGAGATAATAGCAAGATGAGAGCAGCTCGACTGCCTCTGACATAACAACCCTACTCTATCTATCTCTTCAGCTTCTTCTCTCTCTATATATATTGTATTCTGCCCATCCTCCCTTTCTCTATACTTCTCTCTCCCTGACTCACCTCTATTACTTATTGCAAAGCGTTTTATTTATTTATTTATTTTTTATTTTTTTACCTGCTTCCCGCAAAGCTATTTAGTTGTTAAAATGAAACATTACCATGTGAGAGCTTTGGCTGTGGACACGTTTCAATTATATTTAAAATACTTCCTTCCTATATATTTTAACTATTGTTGAAAATTGGGATATCTGGCTGCAGTCTGTTGCTACTGAGCGCTGCTTGAACAAAGCAAACCTCTTTATTCTGCTGACTCTAAACAAGATGCACAATCTAATCTACTGTCTGAAAATTAAATGACCATGGCACAAATTACGGCTGGCCACCTAAAATGACAAGCAGCCTAAAAAGGAGCTACAGAGAAGCAATGTGTGGAGAAAAGCTAACAGTGGGCATCATCCTGAAGACACCATTACCATTAAAAAATATGATGGCAGCAGCATCCCACTGTGGGAATGGCTTTCTTCACAAGGGACAGGGAAGGTGGTCAGAGTATAATTATACTCAAAATATCTTTTTTGACTATAATTGTAGCGTAAAGACTCAAGTATAAATATAATGTTTAGACTAAACAAGATAAGGATGAAGGAACAATATGTACATGTGTTTGCAGCCATTTCATATAGAAAGAAAATAAAGGTTTGATGTGACCTGAAAGCAGATCTTTAAACAGTTTGTGTCCAGCATGTGTGGGGGCGAAGATCAGTCCTAATGATCATCTCTGCAGACCTCGTTTGTTGCGGTCTGGTCCTGTCCTCTTTTCTGGACGAACCAAACCACATAGTGACGGACATGCACAGGACAGACTGAATGATTAAGTTGTAGAAAATGACCAGCAGGTGCTTTGGTAGGTTGTACTTCTTGACTTGCTAGAGGAAGTACAGTATCTGCTAGGTCTTCTTCTAAACAGTGTCTATGTCTGAAAGCCATCTCAGATCCCAAGATAAAATGGTTTCTAGGAACTCAAAGTAATAGAAGAAAACTTGATCCATTTGCAAAGAAGAGTAAAAGTCTGTAGATGAGAAATACTTCTAGAGACACAGGCCTGATGACTTGGTTAGGAATCCATATTCATCCACTTTCTGAAACTAAAGAATGTTCTTCCCATCCACAACTATGCACTAATTTGTTTTGGCTTACAGACTAGATTCAAATAAAAGAAATCTAAATTTATGATTTTAACATGACATAACAGGAACAAGTGCCACAGCGTAGACGCACCTATGTAAGGCTTTGTGCAGCTAAGAGAGTTTGTCCCAGTAGGATGTACACAGCGCCATTGCTAGTTGCAGAGAACAGAAGATCAGCTCAGCGTAAAAAAAAAAAGTCACTGGCAGGGGATTTTTCAGGTCACTAGCATTGAAAAGTCAGTAAGAAATGGAGTAAGAAAGTCAAAGAGGGAAGAGCAGGAGGAAAAAGCAGAGATTGAGAGCAATGTGATGCCTCGCACATCGAAATTCCCTTAATATGATTTTGTGTTCTGTGTCTATTCAAGTCAGCTCTGATTTGGTTGTGTGTATAATCGCATCAGAGCAGGGATTTGCTCTGGCTTTTTCTCCACTGTTGTTGTGTTGTTGGGGTTTTTTTTTTTCCCCCTCTTATTGGAGTTGGCATCAGCCTTCATGACACAAATCCCTTCTGATAAATTAAAAATGATTGATTCAGAGTCAAAGATGGAAACAGCAATGGGAGCGCGTCCCCTCTCGTGTCCACGTTTGAAGTGAATCGCACGCGCACGAGAGTCGCCGCGCGCTTCCCCCCGCTCCCGCGCGCGCTCATAATCTGCCGCCGGAGACAATGTGTGAGCACCGTAACGCGTGTAGCACGTTCGTGGGTAATGCGAGGCGAAAAGGATGGGGCTTTACAACGCTGGTTTCCTGACACTTTTAAAGAATGTGAGAAGACGGCAGATATCCGACGTGTGAACCTCAAAGCCATCAGTGTGCATTTAATGCTCTGAGATTCACGTCTGTGCCAGCGTCGGCTAAAAGCGTGAAATTCTGGACCAAAAAAAAAAAAAAAAAAAGTGTGAAGATCTTACCGAGAACACGAAGTGAGCTGCAAATACCTACACGAGCTCAATTACTTACATTTATACATCAACGCACGATGTGTAGGCCTAATTAAGTGAGCATATATGATTCTACTTTGTCTTACATTCACTTATTCCCTCCTAAAACAGATACGCGCGCTCTCTCTGACGCACAGACACCCTGGTTGTGGGCTCTGGCTCTCCCAATTAAGCAGAGGAGTGTTGCGGCGCATCGGTGTCGGGGGGATTCTGCTTTCTTCTCCTCTGTCAGGACCCATCACAAAGGCTCCTCATTAGTGTCAACCTCAGCTGTGCCACCACTTTCTCCTATCCTCTTCCATTTCTCCCTCTCCGCCATCGCTTTGACTCTTCCCCCCCCTCTCCTGAACATCTCCATCTCTCTCCCCGTTTGACTTATTCAAAATCGTATTGATTGCCGAACGCCTCTGCGCGGCCCTGTTGCGTGCGCTCCCGTGAATCCCCAAGCCTCGGCGTCGACAACAGGTGCGCGTCCGCCGGCGGCGCTCCTAATGGCGGCGGGAGTCGAGGCGTCGGGAGCAGAAAGTGAGACACGTGGCCTCATCATTAGACTGGCAGAAATGGATGGAAGCCGATTTGTGACTCGGCACGCCGCATCACAGACACATAATGATGTTAATGATCAACGCGCCGAGCGCGCGGCGGCGGCGGCGGAGTGTAAACAAGGCGGCAGGGGAGTTGGCGCGGAGTTCAGAGATCACTAGGCGCCAGCGGAGGACGAGATCTGGAAGGAAAAAGGCGGGGAGATAAAACAGACGATTGTTGTTTGTTTGTTGTTTCAGGTTTTTTTTCTCTCTCTCTCTCTTTCTCCCCTGAGCAACAGTTCTCTCTATACCCCTTCACCCCCTACTGCTGCCGTGCACCTACATCCCCATTATCACCCCTGCAGTCCGACACCATCTCTTATTCCGTCTCATTTTCCTACATAATGAAGAAATGGAGCTTTGACTTCAAGGTAAAGGTTACAGGAGCCAGATTGGGATGCAGTAGAAGCTCCGTCCCTGTCTGATCCTCCATGTTGCTCTGACTTGCTCTCCTTTTCTGCACAATTTGGTATCAAAGACATGATAATTAGGCTGAACAGAAGTTCATCGGGCTTCTATTATTTTTCTTTAATTAATGGTGTATAATAATGACACAGAATTACTCCAATGCACTTTCTGACTTCTTGTGTGTGCGTGAGAGCAAAAAAAAAAAAAAAAGAGAGAGAGAGAGAGTAGGGAATAGTGTGAACTCGCGCCTGTGCATGCATATCTTTTAGAGCATACATAACTTTAAACCCTGAGACGCCATGCAGATAAAAGGCGCCAAGTGTCAAAAGCTCGCAAACTTTTCTCTCCTTTCTCCTCGCCTCCTACCCCCTCCTTCTTCTTCTTCTTCTCCTTTCTTCTCCTCCCTTCTCCTCTCCTCTCTCTTTTTCCTCTCCTCTTCTCTCCTCCCCCCTTCGTGCTTCAGCTCCCTCCTCCTAGAAGCATTTGTGGAGACCTAATGAGGACATTTCTGTCACGCTCCTCAATCACACGCACAGCTGCCAAACCCCAGCCAGCTATAAGACCCAGGTATCTGAGACTTCTCTGTTTTGTTTTGTTTTTTTTTATTCCTCCCCTCCTAGATGAAAAACAACAAATAAATAAATAAACAAATAAAAGAAAAAGACATTTAATGCAGCGTGGTGATGTGAAGAAGAGGAGCAAGGGGGAGTATGAGAGAGAAGACTTAAAAGGGAGGCACAGTGGGAACAGAGCAAGGTTGAATTCGCTAATCTCTGAGGATGCATAAAGTGAACGTGCCAACCACCTTCGGCTCTGAGGGGGGAAAAAAAACCTCCAATGGTTCGGTGATAAACAGGATTTAAGTTGGGGTGACAGCTCCTCTGTATGTATGCATGTGCGCTTGAATGTTGTTGTTTGTTTGTTTGTGTGCCTAAGCACATTCAAATGATACGCAGCGGTGGGCATTCTTCCAGCGAGCCCCGGATGCTTTGCTTGTGACTTATCTCTCAGAAACAAAGATGGATGTGTCAGCGCGCTTATTAAAACACGCTTTTAGCCCCGGCCGCCGCTCTTCAGGAGGAAATCGCTTTCCCGGCAGCAGATTGACAGAAGAGAAAAGAGAAAACAACATCCTCATTTAGGCCCAACATCTCGGACATGATTGCTCGCTTTAAGCCGGGCGTCCCTACTGAAGATTTTTAATTGTTGTTTGCTTCTTTCGCTCACAGCCGAGGCAGCCATGGCTGGAATCTTTAATTACCTTCGCTACTTGTCCCCCCCATATTTCAAACAATTGCATGATTAAATGTGGTTTGTTGTTGGGGGTTTTTTCTCCCCCCCCCCCCCCCCCCCCCCCCCCCCCCCCCCCCCCCCCCCCCCCCCCCCCCCCCTCTCCCCCCCCACCTTCCCCCCCCCCCCCCCCCCCTCCCCCCTCCCC
>CAEFZY010054014.1:0-12787 GCA_903066815.1 Brachyrhaphis roseni | reverse complement strand
CTGGATCAAATGATTGCTCATTAGGAGGCCTATGAAGAACACTGACATGCTGAAAAAGTTGTTGGTACTAACAGGGAGAGAACTAAAATGTGCAGGATGCCGGCCCTCGAGGACCGAGTTTGGGGACCCCTGATCTATACCATTGTAGCCAATAGGAAGATGAAACTTCCTAGACACTATCTGACATAAGGAGGCCAGCAATCAGACGGTTTCAGGCAAAATATCGCAGAACAAATTTACATGAAAATGTCAAACTTTACAAAGAGACATAAATCAGAACCCAATATAAGGCTCTAGATCGGTCAGAAACTCAGGGGTTTTCTGATTTGGACTCCCACTTCTCAGATCCAGTACAACACACCAAAAACTGTGATTTTCTAACCCCATAATAATAATATATTTAGTGTTTAAACTGTCCAACAGTTGGGGTGGGTGAGTGTTTGTTACACTGGTTCTACTATTACACTGTCACCAATACAGGAAAAATAGATTCATTGACCCTCAAGTACAGCAGTTTACATCAAGTAAATGGACTAACCAAGTGTTCCCTAACCCTTAAAATGGTTTGTACTTCACCCTGTAGAAATATGGATGACAAATCACACATTTTACACTCTGACCAAGACTTTGACAAAAAGGCTTCATCATGGCATTAGAAATTTTCAACAACACGCAATGTTTCTGACCATGGAGTTGTTAAAGAAAACAATTTAAATTGATGTGAATACATCTCAAACACAGATATTCTAAAGTCTGAAGACCTTTTGCTGGTTCTCTGTAGCTCAGAGAGTAGACTTTAAAACCCTGTTGTTAGTTTATAAATCACTGATCGGTTTAGCACCATGATACATTAATTAAAGACCTACTGCTGTTGTTTCAACCTTCCAGAACCTCTCAGGTCTTCTGGTTCTGGTTCTGATCTGCATTTCCAGAACCAAACATGGAGAAGCAGCATTCAGCTTCTATGCACCACAAATCTGGAACAAACTTCCAGAAAACTGCAAAACAGTTGAAACACTGAGTTCCTTTAAATCTAGACTAAAATCCCAGCTGGTTAGAGTTGTATTTGAACCATAACAAATGAAGCACAAACCAACATTTTGATGTGTAATGACAACACCTGGAAAAATGTAATGTTTCAACTGTTGTTTTATGTGTTTTTAAAATGCAAAGCATTTTGAACTGCTTTGCTGCTGAAATTTTCTATACAAATAAACTGGATTGATTGATTTTTGTTAAACTCAGGAACCTTTTGATGTGAACACATTGTTGTCTGTTAGTAGGCCTTGGACTAAACTGTAGTTACCTGGTTCCATCATCTAGCTGTGTTGGAACTGTCTCTCCCTGAAATGTAAGAAAAAAAAGAACATCTGGGTTTGAAATAATAATTGCTTTTCAGCCTTGAAAGTATAATGTGCAACAAAAACACATTTACTAAGCTCCTTTATAATCTGCGCCTGACAACATATGGCACCAATTTACAGCAGTCATAGAACGCTTCATTACTCTGTCCTTTTGTTAACCAGAAACACACATTTGCTTTCAAAACATCACCATTACAGAAAAATAAATAAATACTGAGCCAAAATGGCCACCAGATTCTCTTGTTTTTCGTTTACCATAAACCCCCAGCATCAGAAACAAACATGGAGAAGCAACTTTGAGTTTCTACAAACATTTTAGGTTTTAAAGAGGAAGTTTTGATATAAAATCAGTTTTTTGAGTTTTACAATATGTTATAATGTTATTCTCTCATTTAAAAAAAAAATACCTGGAGTGTTGCCTTGATTCTTTCATGCATTTTTGAGAAATCCTTGAATTTCCATGGCAACCACACAGGGTGCCTAAACTCCTGCTCGTACAATGCACTGCCTATTTCCCCGAAGCTCCGCCGTGGAGATGCTGCAGACTCCACAATGTGTCTGCTCCCCCATCTGGCTCCCCCAGACTAGTGGCAGCAGCTATTATCAAACACTTGATGGAATTGCACAACTTATGAACTCATCCTACGAGTGAACACTCCTGAAGCATCAATGGAGAAGCATTGATGCCTCTCTATGCATCTGCCTCTTTTCTGAACCTGAAGTGTCAGAAAAGAGGCAGAGGCCAGTTTCAAAACATGAAATTCAGCTAGTCATATAGTACATTATATAATCCTATTTTTAAGTTTATGTTTGATATTCACAGCACTTTCATAAAAACTGAAGGTCAGTTATTTAACTGCACTATAAATGGCTCTATGTACCGGGAAATTACATAATACCTCTTCTTCAGTAAACACATTTTTTTAAAAACTATGAAAACTTAGAAGGATGGGATTTTGTCCTTGTCCAGTAATTGGAAGCTTTTATATACTGATATGGTATGTTTAGCTCAGAAATATTGTTTTAAAATAACAAAATAATCAGGGAGTTTGGAAAGGAGTTTGTGAGTTTTCCTTTGCATGCTTTTATCAGTGTTTGGACTTTTAGATTGATGTATAACTGAGTGTCAAAGGATTCATACAGTCATCACCACAGAACCAACAGCCTCACAGTCACTTCCCAAGGAAGAGAGAAGCAGAGACGTTCGAGAGAAGATGGAACCTGGAGCAGAAACCCAAGTTGGTTCTGACCAGCCAGCACTCTCTTGCTCCGTTCTGTGATCATGGCAGTTGTAGATGGAAATTGAAGGGTCCTGTTTATGCTCTCTTCAATAACCTTTCCCTACATTTAAGAGAAGTATTCAGCTGATGTCTGCCATTTGCAAAGTAGCCAGACGAGAACCATTTAATTTTCATCCACAAACAACAGTGATGGACGATGAAGCCGCTTGTCTAAACCCACTGAGGGTTCATGTCTGCTTCATAAACCTGCTGGTAAAGACTATTGTGTTCAAGTTGTGCTAAAAGGAGTTAGCCTATCGGTAAAGCTTTCAAGCCTAGAATAGCATCTCAATGCTAATCATGTAGCAGCAGCACAGACGTCCCTGCGACAGACTGGCGACCTGTCCAGGGTGACCCCGCCTCTCGCCCGGAACGTAGCTGGAGAGGCACCAGCACCTCCTGACCCCATTAGGGACAAGGGTGCACAGAAAATGGATGGATGGATGGCACTCCACATTTCTAAAGAAGATCCATGAATGATCAGGAGTTCCTGAAACATTTTATATTTTAATTTGTATAATAGTATTTTTTACCAATTTGATGGTTAAACAACCTGAATAAGGGATTAAAAACAAAAAAATATAGATGTCATATATCTATTTATTCAATAATTTACCAGCACAAAAGGGTTTTTTGCATTTCAAGCTCACTTGATTGAAATGTGAGTGACATTAATTTATTACAAACATAATTAAGTCCCACCACTAATTTTCTATATAATGGAAATAGTCTTATCTATTCTACTTAGGCATAAGATACCTGAAAAAGACAATTTACTCCTTTAGTTTGATTGTTAACAGATGTACTGCTGGGGACAAAACATAATTTATGACACTTATAAGAACTTTTACTGAATGCATACAATTTAATTGCCTGGCACATTCAATGCCGATCTGAATAGTTTCCTGCAGTTCATTCACACAAACTTCCTTCCACAGATCCAGACAATCAGTTTGTGATCATCAATGTTTCTGTGTCTTCGTTCTTTAAAATGGAACGACGGGGGGGGGGGAAACAATCGTTCAGTTGTTACTCCCCCCGCTTCCACGGTGAAAAACTCTAAAACCTAAACTTCCGCATCACAACGATTGCATCGAGGTTTCATAAACAAGAGTTCAGTCAGGAACTGGTTCGAGATGCGACGCTTTGCACCACATTTTCATTTCGTAGCCTGTGGCCATCGCTGAAAAATGTGACGGTTAAAAGTGGGACTCGAACAAAAAAGAAAACAACTGATGTTTGTTAATGCTCTGCAGTCTGATGGAGCGCGTTTCATGTCTCGGCCCGATCTCTCCCAATATCCTCCAGCGACTGTTGGAAGCCCCCTAGACCCCCGTCAGCGCAGTCACTGATTCCAACAACCCATGCCACCAGGCTCCCATTTTCGTACCATCGACCCAGATAAGAGTGAGTGAAGACTATTGTTTGGAACAGCGGTCTGTGTAATTTCACCATTAGTCTCAATCAAAGACAACAAGCCTTCGGGCGTCTGTGGTGTGTACGTGTCTGTGCTGCTGGACCTCGTAGTCTCTAGAAGGGAGTAATAAGACACTCGCACCACAACCCTGGGGCCTTAGAGCTGAAGGAAAAGAAGATGAAAAGAAAAGCGAGCAAGAAATAGAAACACGAATCAAAAGGAAGGAAGGAAGGAAAAAGGAGAGAGGGGAAGAAAGAAGAGCTGAGGGATAAGAAGTTAAACACAAAGTGAGGAAGCACGCAGAGGAAACTATGAGTAAGCTCATGCAAAGGAATGGCAAGAAAATCTGAAATGGAGCATCTTAAAACCATTAGATTCACACGGTTGTGTCACGATACACACACACACATGCACACACACAGCAGTGAGGGTGGCTTCCAGGCATTTTGGCTTCTTAGAGTTGCAGGGTTGTGTGTCTCCCGTTTCTCTAACCAGCACACCATGCAGCCCTACTCTGTTATAGGCCTCAGCTTATAAGCTCTCGCAGCAAAAGCATAATGCACAAAACATTTCCCTCTGGCTAAGTGCTATGTAGGTCCTCGGGGAAATCCAGATGGGTTTGCGTGCTTTCATCAGGCACGTGCCGACGTACACTCCAGTGAACAATGAGGCGGGACGGGCGGAGCTAACGCGACCTGCCGGCGTTTAGCCGCTCCTTGGGTGTTCGGCAGCGGGCGGGGATATGATTTAATAAAAGGGATTTGGGAGACGGCGGTGGGACGTCAGCAGCAAGAAGGAGGGAAAAACGTGGAGAGGGGAGGAAAGAGCAAAAACAAACAGGAGCCAGTGAGGATGATGATGCTGATGAGTGCAGTTATTATAATTATCTCGCTGGTAGCAATAGGCGTCTCAATGTTGACTTGAAGATTCCTAAAAATTGCCATGGTAATGACAATGATGCTGATGATGATTGTGATTTTCCCCTTAATTGAGATGACAATAGTGCATCCACATGAGAACAGCTTGTCTGACAATAATAACATGAGCTAAGAGTTAATTTGTAATTTTCCCACAGTGCCAAACACACATAATAATTTACATTTTCTAAACTTAGACCTGCAATATGTAACTTTTATTTAAAAAAAATTGTCGTGACAGTACAGTATGACATAGAAAAGCTATGGAAAAATAAATAAATCAAACTACTCTTACTTCTCCCAGTGCTAACTAGAAACAACCAATCAGAGCCAGGAGGCGGGTCTTAATGACTCCTCCTTTCCCCTTGCCCTTGGTTACGATACGGTTTCTGTCCGTCAGCAAAGTCTGTCGTGAATGCTAATGCTAGTTAGCATGGCCGCAGATAATGGTGGATAAAAAATTTTCCTGTAACAGTGAGTTGTTTCTCAATCAATTAATCAATCAATCAAATTTTATTTGTATAGCACATTTCAGCAGCAAGGCATTTCAAAGTGCTTTACCTCATAACAAACACCAAAACACAAAGTCATGAAACATAAAATCAATCAAAACATTACATTAAATCAAGTGTCATCATTAAATTCGTAATTGATTACGTTTCAAATACAAATACAACAGGTGGGGTTTTAGTCGAGATTTAAAGGAACTCAGTGTTTCAGCTGTTTTACAGTTTTCTGGAAGCTTATTCCATATTTGTGGTGCATAGATGCTGAATGCTGCTTCTCCATGAACCAGAAGACCTGAGAGGTTCTGGAAGGCTGATACAACAACAGATCCAACAGATCTTTAATGTATTGTGGTGCTAAGCCGTTCAGTGATTTGTAAACTAACAACAGAATTTTAAAGTCTATTATTTGAGCTACAGGGAACCAGCATAGGGACTTTAAAACTGGTGTAATGCGCTCTTTCTTCCTGGTTTTATTGAGAACGCGAGCTCTGCCATTAGAACATTGAGCATCACGTTCCTGTGGTTGATTGACAACGTTAAGACCCTCCGCCTGACTCTGTTGGTTGATTTTGACCAGTAGCTGTTCATTTCTTCAGATGAAGTGAGGAGCTCGAGTTGTTCACAGATTATCTGGCTCATATTAAATTGTCATGACATGGTAATAGTTTCAATAAATATGGAAAAAACGTTTGTTTTTTTTTTCATTAAAGTTACATAGTGCAGCTTTACAAGTAACATATTACAGAGACTGAAGAGTTTATTTTGAAGTTTGGATGGACGAATGACAAGTTTTAGACCTTTAAATCTTGAGGGAGCAGAATTAATGACAGAGTGTTTTCAGAAGGCTACCGTCAAGAGATTCAATTAGCATGTAATTTCATCTTCTTCGGCAATCTCCTCTCAGCTCAGCGAGAGAAACTTTCCATCAGCCTTTGGGCTTGTGGACAGGAACATATTGGATTTTAATCCTCCAAATTACTGACACTCTCTCCAACACAATTTCTCAAAATCTTTTCCTAAACAGAATGAAGTGGATTTACTGGGAACTGTCTACACGTGGTACACTTTTCCCTAATCTGAGTTCCACAGTTTCTGATGGTTCACAATTTTATTTTATTTTCAATTTCTTGTCACATTGAATCAGGGCCCAACAGATTATACAAAGAGAAAATTAGAAAGATATCTAAACTATAACTATTCTCGGGGGAGAAATTTGGTCAAAAAAAGCAAATTAAAGCAAAAGTACTGGTACTGATATCAATTCTTGCAAAGTATCTAAAAAATAAGTTTTTTATGAAATATTTTGTTCTCCATAAACTCTCATCACTTAGATGAGAGTTTAACATAACATGTTGATATTTACAATAATTGGTTCTTTTTCTACTTTGTTGCATCAGAATATTGCATTTTAAGTTTAAACCAGTAAAAAGTAAAATAAATAAATAAAAGCCACCCTTTCAAAAAAAAAAAGAAGAAAACTTTGAAATTTTGACCAAAGGTGCAACAACCAGAAAGATGTTGACCAAACTGCTGTAGACATTGGTGACAAAGCAGGACAATGTCCCATTCATCATGACATCAGTGACCAATAAACAGCAAAGACTGTCATCAGTAACAATCGTCTCATACCATCTACATGCCAACTGGTTTCTGGGAGCCACGCCAAGAAAAAGCCTCATTTGTCTACCACCACAAAGGTAGATGCATGAAGTTGGCTAAGCTGCTCAGTTGGGAAATTAATTGAAGACATCTGCTTTGGTTGGACCTGACAAATACTAAACCTTACAGAAATTAAAACTCCAGGTGGAATTAGTGGGAAATCCAGGGTCAATGTGTGCAAAAACATGACAGTGGAAGATTTGTGGGACAACAAAGGACAGAGCGACCTTGTTAATGATGTTTGATGAACTTTTAAATGATCAATGTTTCAAAATTTAAAAGGACTCTACCAGTAAACAATAAATAGATTATAATTGGGTCTTCCAGTTGGAATCGAAGCAAATAATTGTTTGCCAGAAGCAAAATTAAACTTTTTCCATGATCATAAGTTTGAAATTACAATTTCTTTTCTTAATTTCTCTTCTTTGCTTTTGCCTCAAATGTATTATTATTATTGGGTTATGGTTACTAAACCCATAACCCAATAATCCAAGACTAAAACTTCTAATCATCCAGAGTAGCATCTTGCTAAATGTCCAAAAACCTGTTGCATTACTTGAACTCCGGGGCTCCCACGCAGGTATCACAGTTTAAGGCTAATTAGACCTCTGATTAAATGAAAGCTGGCTGGAACTGCACTGTGAATTAAGTGATGTCACTAAACTAAAACGAGCTAATTAGAATCACAACGACCGAAGGAGGCTGTCAAATAAAAAGCCGATTTGCACCCACACACACTTCAGAGGCCACATCAGCCATCTTGAGGGAAAACACACCTGTGAAGGAAAACCACGACCGAGCGCAAGACGTTCTGTGTAATTCCTACTGTCATTCTGCCGCTAAGTAAAGTTTTCTGCTTTGTTAGCTCGTACTTAGCTTATTTTTAAAGAACATGTTAAATGCCAGAGACTGCTAAGTAGAATAGCCCACTCAGTGCACTGCACTTCAGAGGGTGTCATTATCTGAGTCCTCTGAATCTGCCCGGTTACGAGAAGTTTCAGAGTTCATTGGGGCTATGATTAAAGCATTCACGCTCCAGTGTACTTGTTTAATCAGATTTTAATAAAGTGATTTGCATAACCATCAAAACACCCACTTGGTAATTACCATGTGGTAAACATTATAATTACCTCAAGATGCTTCAACAGATTGATCAAACTTACTAGTGAGCTTATTATTCCTGTTTTAATCTGCTGATGAGCTCATATCTTGTTTCCTGACATATCAAAGAAGAAATTATCTGTGCTTTTTTTCCTCCTAAATGGTAATTGGATGTACACCTACAAATATGACAAACAATCCAGGTTGTTTGTTTTTTGGTATCCATGGCTACGTTCACACAGCAGGCAAATGTGACCCAAATACAACTTTTTCTCTGAAGTCTGATTCCGATTTTTTCACCCCAAAAGAGTTCAATCAGTGCTGAACTTATTCTGAATCTTCTCGTAATTGGGCAGATTCAGAGGACTCAGCACTAAATCAGACTGAACGGTCAAGTGGCATTTTACCTGACTTTTACGCCACTGATGGGAGACGTGCATCATAATTCTTCACCAGATGAAGCTGGATGTGATAGGTCTGGATTTAAACAATGACTGTCGCTCATCCAAACAGACTTCTCTACAGAACTTGCAGTCAATGCTCCACAAGAGGCTGCGACTGTTAGCTGGGCTTTTTTTTTTATACTACCAGAAACTTTCAACTGGTTGTGATCTTGTGACATTACTGTCAGTTCCTGTTGCTCAACAACTTCAAAATCAATCCATGGAAAGCAGCGTACATTATTACTCTGGACCCCACTTTCACTACAGAGTGTTGCTGTGTGGCGTCTACCGTCTTCTCATGCGGGTCACCATGGGGTCGTAAACTCTTATTTAATTGTAAGTCGTACTCAAATAAAAGTAGCGCTACTTCAATATATTTCACTCAAGCAAAAGTAAAAAGAAGAATTTACTGAAGAGTAAAAATGTATTGGGTAAAAAGTCAACTCAAGCATTGATACTTTGATAATTTATCAAAGTATCAATCATTTAACATTTAAAAATTACATAATCATACGGACCAAACAATAATGTTAAGTGGAAATTTTAGTATTTTAAGGACCAAAATGACAATAATTCATATTGTTATAATTAGTTTTGTCATAATTGAATGACAAAAAAGTATTATGACGAATACTGTCATAATTGAATAGTTATGAGTAACAATAAAAATTGGGCAAAGGAAATTTATGAAAGTTATGAAACTTTAACGAAAACTGCAGGTGTGTCTGTGTCTGGTGAATTTTTGGTTGAAACATTTTTGTTGTTCATTCAGTGAAGTTAGTCACAATGGATAGAGAATCCAGACATTTACTCAAGTGATATTAGAGAAACATGATAATAGAGTTATTCAGGTACCGTAATTTCCGGACTATAAGCCACGACTTTTGTCACACGTTTTCAACCCTGCGGCTTATACAAAGATGCGGCTTATTTATGCATTTTTTTCCCCCCTAATGGCCACCAGGGGCGCTCGAGCAGAAAAGGTAAGAGTGAGACAGGTGGAATATATGTGTAGCCCCTGGTTAAAAAACATGCGCTTAAGGTCTTTAATATTTACAAAATATTTACAAGATTGGTTTTATGTAAAAAGGAAACAGAAGAGAGATATGCGAGAAACGTGTATTATTGTTGTACACTTGTAATCCGAGTGATTATATACATGAGGGAAGAGGTTACTGTTGTGAGTAGCGTGAGAAATAATGGAAAAAGCAGAAAGTCAAAGTTTTTATGGAGGTGACTTGTGTACTTACATAAGTGTATTCTTATTTGATAAATGATCTCATTAGTTTAAAGATGTATTGTATTTCCTATCTATGAAAGTAGTTAGGTTAACGAGGGACAAGTGAACTCAACAGAGAAAAAAACACGGGACAGTGGAATGATGGGAAGAAGAAGGGAGAAGAACGCGGGAGAAAGAAGAAGAAGGAAGCTAATGGAGACCGCGGCTAACGTTTTCAGAGGTTGAGGTGGGAGAAGGAACTGGATGGTTTCAGGCGTGTTCTGCACCGGTAGACCTGCGTAGGACACCAGCACCAGTGTTTTGGAGTGAAAAGCACGGAGGAAAACTGCGGCTGATTCGAGGAGAACTGCGGCTGATCCGAGGTGTCTAAAGGAACGTGTCAACATGGCGACACTCATTTCAGCTCGACGGAGGAGTAGTCCTGCAACTCGTGCGACAGAGTTCTAGAAGAAAGTGGACTCGCAAAGCAACCTTGACGGAGAGGACGTCGGCTGACTTGGGTTTATTGTTTAAAGTGAAGAAGAGGATTGTCTAGCGACATCGCACCCTAGCTTCATCAGGCCTGCAACGACAACTTTAACCGATACCGGACAGTTGTGTGTGTGTGGAGGGGGTGTGGGTGTGTGTGTGTGTGGGGGTGTGTGTGTGTGTGTGAGAGAGAGAGAGTATGGGGCCCATGTGTGATATTGTGTTTAGAACGGTAAATTTTCGGTAAATGTATGGAGTTCTGTTAGTGACAAAAGTTAAATTCTGGTTATGGTAAAACGATAGTTAAAAATAAGGGTTTTTCTTTAAAAAACACAAAGTTACAGTGAGTGAAACATAAGGGACAGAAAAGAAAAAGTGCCTTATTGGCTTTATTTTATTTTGTGAAACCTTTAATATTGGGAATGTGGAGATAAGGTTTTATTTCTCCAAGTTCTTATTAAAAGAAACTGTTCAGTTAGCTGGTTGTCTGGAGTTATTTATATTACATCAAAGGTGTGTAAGGTAATTGGACGAGTAAGGATTTACTCAACATAGGTAAACCGGCATGGTATCTACCAGAACTTAAAGAACCCAAATAACACCCCATCAGTGAGTTTAAGTTCTAGTCCCAGTTACTAGGTGACAGCAGTGGGGTGCTACATGTAAATGACATGGGTCACTCTCACGGTGGTGTAATTTTTTCACACTCTGAAAGCCTTGTGTTGATTGGATGAATATTAATATGGATGAATATTACTGCCTCTGTTCCTTACTGCAGAAAGAGGTTGGTGGTACAGTAGCAGACAAACTCATTATAGTCAAATACAAATACTGTTTTAAAGGACTTATTGATAATAGCACATACTTTTAGTAGGACTGCACTTAATCCATCGTTTTCCACAAAACCCGAACCATGGAACGCACATCAGACACAGACATATGGCAAACGTAATGATTTGTTAAAAAAGAAAAACAAAAAAGCAAAAGAAACTGAACATGGAGGGACAAAACAGCATCTTTAGATCCTCTAAATTACTCCTGTTTAGCAACATAATCAGAACACTAGTAGTGAATATAGTCTCCAGGTAACAGAATATTGTGGCATGACTGCAAGAAACTATGTTTCAACAAGTAGATTTGTTTGAGACACAACATCTTGGAAAAAGCAGTTTGCCACATATATAAAAATATATATTTATATATATGCTTGTGTAGATAGATAGATAGATAGATAGATAGATAGATAGATAGATAGATAGATAGTCTAAAAATAGACAAGAAAATAGCAGTAAACAAGTCACAAGTCATCTCTTTGATTTGTTCCTGTTGGAGGTCAATTTTTCATTTTGCTCTTTAGAGTCTCTGCTTGATCTGTCACTTATTGACAATTAGTGATAATTACAGATCCCCCACCTAATTAGACTGTCACAAAGCATGTATTCAAATCATGCAGCCAGTATCCCTTGCCTAATGATAGGCTGTGCTGTAGATGTTTGACATGGTGTATGCAGGGCCCATCTCCTGGGAGGCAGAAAACTGGATGCTGACTTCTTACCGTGTGTGTGTGTTTCTGTGTGTGTGTGTACTTGCCTCACCATTGTCTTCCTGTGCTACTCCACTTGAAAAAAATTGCCACTTCCAGCACAGTCTGAGCTTTCTCCCCTTCACTTGGATTCTCTCCATTAGATCCTCTACCAGGCCAGTCAGTGTGAAAGATAATGTCAGTTTTCTGTGCTCACCAGGGTTGGGTTTTGCCGTCAGCATCCCAGGCTCACAGTCCAGTTCTGAAGCCTTTGCCATTGTATCTCCTCCAGAGACATGCAGAAGTACTAGAGAGAAAAATATTGTTGGTCATTGTCTAACCAACTGGTCACGATTCCAGTAAAGCACAATACTTATTAAGTTAAAAAGCATGCAGCAAAATTATAGAAGAGTAGTAGTGCTAGAGGTGAAAGCTTCAGAAAAAGTGACTACTCCACTCTGCGGTCCAACCGGTAGTCCTTACTTTATTATGAGTTCAATACACACAAAACCATATCGTAATCATTCATTATATTGATTATTCTTATTGGCAATAAATATACAAATTATACTGCAGCCTTAAACCACATTTTCCCTCCTGCTGAGGGCATTCAGTGCTTTTATTTAAATGAAACTTGAATCACACATGATTAAAAAAAAATCTTTTTCTCAAACCTAATCATATATGATTGAAAAATATTATTTTAACTCAAACCTCAATTACTTTAATGTATTATGATGCACAGCTGATCCAAGACACAGTTTGAATTTCCCCATGGGAATTAATAAAGTATCTATCTATCTATCTATCTATCTATCTATCTATCTATCTATCTATCTATCTATCTATCTATCTATCTATCTATCT
>CAEFZY010054005.1:0-11237 GCA_903066815.1 Brachyrhaphis roseni | reverse complement strand
TTTGAACTGGCATGTATGTAAATATAAATTAGTGAATATTAGTCGTCCTCGTTAAAATATTTGACTTTTTTCTCCGACATAATTACATGAGTTTATAATTACATAAAGCGTGAAGCTGCTGGTTTCTCAGTGAATATGAACATGTGTTTGAATAAACTATAGCATAAAGGCACAGAACTTCTCATTTAATCACTAATAAAATTTTAAAGAAATTACAGAACTTTAATTGTTGTGTTAAATACAATTCAGTTAATTATTTGCAAAGCCTCAAATTAATTAAATTGAGTCCCACAACTAATTTTATGGCATGTCAGATCACAATGACAAAAATTATTCAAGTTGTAATAGTACTCCTTGTGTAAGTAAAAAAAAAAAAAACCTGGGAGGAAAAAGTAAGAGACCCTCATCGTGACATCACATTGATTAAAGGCTAAAAATACAAGTGAACAGTGTGTTCACTCATCACCAGCTCAACCACTGCTGTACCTTGGGAAACTCTTCAATCTCCTTTAGCCTTTTCTCTATCTGCAGGCGCCCTCCGTAACGAGTGACTCCGTACACCACAGTCATCACAGTCTGTTTGACCACCTTCCTGCTGATGAAGCCCTCCAGAACCTGGGCGATCTTCAGGCCTTTTGCAGCATCCCGAGTTCGCAGCTCTTCGACCTGAAACACATTTTTTGGAGATAGAAAAATGTCTTCTATGTCAGTCAAGTTATTAAAGGGAATTTGAGAATATAGTGCATTGCTAAAGCATTGATAACGCTGAAATATTTTAACCCTTTGTCTTACTACAAACTCAAGCTTCAATGGAGTTAATTGGGATTTTATAAGGGACATAGTGGATGCATTAGATGCATCTTAATCCCCTGATAATCCACATATTTGCACATTTACATTGCAAGAGAACACCAGGTAATGATATTTAAAGAGATCACACTAAAATCCTGCTCAATGCCTCACGTTTTGTTTGTGTTTGGGATCTAGTCAACTCTAAATTATTTCATATATTCAAAATATTTCACAAACACATCCTACCATCTGAGGTGCACAGCACTGAAAAATTGATTAATGGATTTAGAACCCCATGCATAAAACTGCTACATCTTAAGTCCACAAAGTAGTACTATAGCAGATCCTTCCTACCAGCAGCTGTAAAACTATAACCAACATTGCTCCAAACTCAAGTTCTTATATTCCTGTTGTTTTTTTTTCCACTTCTTGTATGTAGTATGTTCTTTTTCAATGCACATATATATAAGGATATTTTATTTTTTCTTCAAATTATCAAACTCAGTTTCACATTTTTTAAAATCTTGGTATGCTGTTTTTAATAATTGTACAGTATGTTATAAACTTGTTCTCACTGTACAGTCTCAAATTCTTAATTTTATATACTTTTAAAATTTGTATGAATATGCATGCTTCTACGGTACTTACCTTTATCTTGCTGCTGGTTCATCTGAATTTCCCCATGTTAAAGAATATTTCTATTCTATTCTAGAAACTGACATAGACATAAAGCTCTCACTGTATGTCTCAAATTACGTGGCTACTACCAGAGAGAGACACAAACTTGCCCTTATGAATAAGATTTTTTTTATTCCAGTGTGGTCGTTTACTGTTTCAATGCTTGATGTCATAAACAGTATAATCTAATAATAACTGCAAAGCCCAGATGAAGACAAAGCCCACCAAAACAGTTCTGCAGCAATCTCAAACTTATAGCGTTTAGTCTGAAGTTACAGTCACTGCCTTTAGAGAAGCAGAGGATTGTCCTTGGTTCAGTTCAAATCCTGTGGTTATGAAATGCCAGAAAGTCACAACTGGGACCAATTTAAGTGTTTCTGCAACCTGGGTGTTTTCATGCATACACACTCACAAACTTAAAACTTTAAAAGAATAACAAAGTGTCTTCCCTCTCCCTCGACTTTGATGCACAGCAAGAGAAACTAAGCACTTTTAAATGCAAGACCTAAACTTAGAAACTTTAAAATATTCTCCATGCTCAGCTTGTCACTCACTTTGGGACTTAGTGAGTCATCTGAATAATAACCACTGAGCAACTGCAGCGTGCCTCGTAAAATCCCGTCTCCTGTTGTGTAACATCGAGTTTTTGCAGCGTAAAGGCTGGAACTAAAGGCTGGTAAATTACACAAAAAGCCCACCACTGCTCACCTGCTGTGCTACGCCGCTGTATACATCCTGGGGCACCTCGCAGGGCATGAGGTTGACTGAAGTCGCACCGATAACATCTCTGCCAAGAGCAGCATAGTGCTGGAGACCGTTGCAGGAGCCGTCCTGAAAGAGAAAAGGCTCGTTGATGAACAAGGCAGTGGAGGACTGAGTATTCATTCATTCACTTATTCAACTTTTACTTAACCAGATGAAATTTTAAGAATGAGTTCTTATTTACAATAATGACCCGACAGGGAAGGGAAATATTTAGTGAAGACAAATAATATTAAACAATTTTACAGTCAGCAGTCACATGCATTTTTACCCCTATTTATGCCTCAAGCAATAACCATACTAAGTAGAGCTGTCAAAATAAAATAATAGGAAGATTTGGTAAAGATAATATTTCCTCCTTTGAGACACCTGTTAGAATTTCTGAAACTATTTTTAAAAGTTTTTTTTTTCAGTACCTGGTGAACAGGAAAGTGAGACACAAACTTAGTTGGATCGGGTGACCTGACTGCGTTGGCTATCTCCATGCAGCAGGCCAGTGCCTGCCATGGCTCATCGGCCTCCATCCACCATTTTTTACCCTAAAGAGAGACAAAAAAGATGCACACATAACAGATTGCTCAGATATGCAGAAAATATTGGTTACTGTTTGTTCTACAATTTGTGTATTTAGCGTTTTTAAAGAAATTTCTACCAGCAGGGTTTCACCAACTCATATTTAAGACCACTATGGATGAAATTTAAGAAACGTATGAACTTTGTCCAGCCAAGTGGCAATAAATTTGCCAGTTGGGACCCATAATAGATCTAAAAAAAAAAAAAAGCTATACAGCGGCTAACTAGCGAGTTAGTAAGGGTATGTTGGCAGTGAGTTAGCAGTAGCCTCAACCACTTTGAGTCAGAACCTAATAAAGATGTCTGAGTGTGACTCAGGCTTTTGTTTGACAGAAAAGTCCCATGAGAAAAAAAATAGATAAAATGTACGAGACTAAATAGTTCTTTCAAGACAAAATGTAAGAAATGTGATTAACATATTAAAGGCCAACTTTTTTCAAATTAATATAAAGTATTTTAAAGACTTAAATTCATGTAAAAAGTAAGTTGGCCTTTAATATGGTAATCACAAGTCTTAAATCTTGTCTTTGCATTACTGTTTAATCTTGTGTATTACGTATCTAATGCCAAGACATTTAAAAGACTTAATTTTAGATGCATTCATTTAAAATGTTTTGAAGATGTGTGGACACCCTCTACCAAGCCAATTATAATTTAACACACTTTCTGGTAATAGTGATCAACAAATGAAGGTGAACTAACGTTCAGAGGGTCGTCTGCAGAGTCCAGGATGTCCTCCATGATGCTGTCGGCGTATTCCAGACGTCCCTGCAGTGAGCTCCTCTTCTTCAACCCCGTCAAGTTGACCAAGTGAATCTTCAGCCAGTCCAAACCCTTGGGACCAAGAGGTTTCCCCTCAGCGAACACGAGCGTCGCCCGAGTCACATCACTTCCCAAGTGATTGAAATGCGGAGGACATGGGTAGGTGCGCCCCCTGAAGTCCATGTTGTGGGGAAACCAGAACAGCTTGTCCCGCATGTGGTGGGCAATGGAGAGTTTATAAAGAGCGTCCATTCGCAGGCTGTGCATCTCGCTACACTTCTTCTTAGCATTGATCATCTCTCGTTTCATGTGTGCCTTCTCGCTGGCTGTGTAAGCTGGGTCTTGAGGGTTGAAGTGGGGTACTTTAGGGGCTTCTGACAGAGGTGGAGGGATGTCCAGCTTATCACTGCCCCGGTCGTTAAAGATCGAGATGATTATGTCCAGAATTGGTTTGTTGATCCTCCAGGCACAATTACTCAACTGGTTGAGCGAGTCAAAAACTGGATGGAGATTTGGACACTTCTCCAGCAGTTCCTCGTGCTGCGTGGCCCCGTGCGTGGTGCGCATCAGCTTAGCCGGGGTGAGCAGGTAGGCGCCAAACTTCTCCGATGTCCACGGCACCGGAGGGCACAGCATCGGCATCACTGACGAGTCAAAGGTCAGCATGGTCTCCATGGCTTCCTGCTGCATCTGTGTCAAGATGGGGTGTGGCTTGATGAAGCCAACCTGAAGGGAAAACCAGGTGCAGATGAAGTCTGAACTGATATGTTTGGATCAGGAATATTTGAGTTGTACAAAGAAAAAAAAGAATTAGTAAATAAAAAAACATTTTAAAAACATTTTAAAAAAGAGCTTGAGGCTTAATTGCTTCTCAAAAGTTTAGCAAATTGTTGTTGCCACCAATCAGTTTTTCTCTTCCATAAATGTGGGAAATACCTACATTTTTATCAGACTTTCCAAGAATGCATAACACCCTATTTTTAAATAATGTTACTCATATAAATATTCCCTTAAAGTTTAATGTAAAGTATCTGTCAGAAGTCATTGTTAGAGCAGATAGCTCGAGTAAGACTGCTGTTATGCATATTGTGTCTGATTTTACTTAACATGCATGAAGCAGTGAATAAAAAGAGCTTCATTTGTTGACTGTAACCTGACAGAAACACCTCAGCGTCACTCCAATGAGTCAAACCTTCATGCTGTGCAGTAAAATCATTAGGATCCCCCCTGATGGGTTAATCACTATGGAGAAAAGGGTCTGGAACTACAAGAATAGAAAATTACACAAGAATTAAACTTGACTAGAATATATCTCACTGTCACAGCGCATCAAGCTCAACAACCCACACATCTGCCCGTTTCGCCGAGCGTGGTCACCTCAGCCTGCTGCAGGCTCCCACGGCAGTAAATCAGCGAGCCAATTAAGGGGACACTGAAAAAAAGGGATTAGGCTGGGCCCTATTCATCTTCCTCAACTGCTACCACCACCATTCCCCATCAGGGGAAAGTGGCTTTTATAAATCACCCTCCTAGGAGCTTCATGCTGGATAGAAGGGCGCTCAAGTGTTCAAGGTAACAGGCTTTCTGAACAATCTTTGTGACAAAAGTGAAGGTCAAGTCCTTAAAGGTTGTTCTTTTTGTTTCTACTCCTTTTTCCTTTGTTAATGAAAAGGTCACCGATAACTTTCTCAATTACTTAATGTAATTGTGTAGAGTGACATTATCCCTAATTTAGGACCTAATTTGACAAATTGGGAGGGCTAAAAATGGAAAAGTTTTGTTCATTTATTCCTTTATTTTTAATCCTTTGGAGAGCTTTTCCAGATAAGTTTTCAAAAGCTTCTTTAAATTTTATTCTGAGCCACTAAAATGTAAGACTAAATGAATCCCAGCAGATGCAAACATCTCTTCCTAAACAGTAGTGATTTTTTAAAAGGGCCATATGGCTCTAGCATGAAAATAAAAGTGATGCCAACCCTTAAGAATTAACCTATCCATTTTTTAATCAATTTCCAACTAATAACGACTAGTATAGTATAAATCAAGAAAGTTGTCGGCACATAAATTCAAATGTTTGACACTGTGAATGTATGAATCCAAACAAATTTCCTTTGTATTTCTCATTATCTATCACAACATAGTGATAACATAATGATGAGTATCACATTTTGTTTTTTTTAAATAAATGTTACATACTGCAGCTTGAAAAATGTATAAACCTAGGCAGATATTTCCACAGTCAGGGACTAGCTCAGGATCAACTGACACACTCCTGATCAGTTTTTGGCATCCTGCTAAAAAGCTGAGTGTGTGTCCACCAGCTTTATGGCTACAGCTCCTTACAGCACCGCACTCCAAGACATGATGTGGTTCTCAGCATAATTTCCACATGATTCCTTCGGAAATCTAAAATCATCACAGTGAGTCAGTAAATGCTCTTGGTCTCTAAAAAAAATGTTTTCTTCACACTGCCACATTTGCAGTATCCTCTAATAAGGACAAACACAATTCCTAGTTTAACCCTATGGGTCACTGATAACTGTTGGAGTCGGGTTGCGCACATTTCCACAGTCCCTTAGGCATTCATCTAAAGTTTTGTGTGGAAAACAACCAACACGTTTTGAATCCAGTGGTGTTCTGCTTTGTGTAAGACTGACTCATTTTCCCCTCAACCTCACAAATCAAGATGAAGCTCTCCATTTTGATTGGTTTTGAAAAGTCAAAATTTCACTACAAACATCAATGCTTTGCTTTTATCAAACGTAATTGAAGACAGTGGTGAAGCGTTCTGTATTTTTCGTCCTTTAAACTTAGCCTTTGTGAGTTGAAGAACGTGCAATTGTCTTGAAATGCAGATTATTCAGAAAGTTTGAAGCTACAAGACAGTTCTCTTTTTTGGTGAACAGAGTGGAATTGATGCTTTGTGAAGCTTGCTCAAGTAAATTTCAAGTAAGGTACAATTTTGGTAACAGCTGCAGGGAATTCTACATCAGAGAGGCTGCACATAAAAAAGTGGGTCTGTACCTGTCTGATGCTGCGGAAGGTATACATGTGGTAGAGGATGGGGATGCGCTTTCTGTCATTGGCTGGGTTCAGGATGTCACTGTTAATTTTAAGATTCTTCACCATTATGTCCACAATGAAGGTTCCCAGCTCCAGCATTAGAATATACGGCCAACTTGTCTCTGCACCCTGTAGCGTGGGTCCTGAACTCTGCTGCATCTCCAGTTTACACCACTGCTCCCTTGGAAGGACATTGTACACCTGAAGAAAAACACCACAACCTTTGTAAAACTTTTATTTACGTAATCTACATAAAGATTGCTAGCTTTGTTACACATCAAATTGGTGCATGAAAAAATAAACATGTGAACTAATAGCAGAGACAAGCAAGCAACACTTTTAGATGAGCTGCCCTAAAAAAATTATAATTGGCATTGTTTTAAACAACAAAGTCTGCATATAAATGACCTCAAATGGAAAAACAAGTACCTTAACAAACTTCCTGTCTTGCTAACAGCTGGAGTTAAACAAGCATCCGGCTTGTTATAATTGTGATAATTTTAGCATCTTCCCAAGGGTGTATGAAGCCATTAAAATGCAGAGTTAGGGACAAAGAGTCCAAACTCGCATTAAAGCAAGACAGTAAGTCAAATAAGCTTCAAGATGTAACAGAGCTGCTTGGTTTGCAAAGACAGAGATACAAAACTTCAGAACAATGTCAGATAAAAAAAAAAAAACAACCAAAAACATATTAATTTTTTAAACAGGGCTAAACTGAAATCCTGAGTGCAAGAGCAGAGTGCAGTCCAAAATGCTATAAAAAAGGGTTAAATATGACCAAGAAAGCATAAAACACTGTTTTGTGGAGGATATGCTTAAGAAGCAAATTCACTCCAAAGTCATTGGGAATGTGCAACACTAATGAATGCTAAATGAGCTGCACTCATAAGAACAACTGATATATGTGCGATATGCGGCGTCACTTCAAACTCACAACTGTGAAAGCTTGTGAAAAGAGAGATTTCACAGAGAAGACATCAAATCATGTCTACACTATAAGAAGATTGTAACAAAAACAGATTTTTTAAAGTTAAGCCTTGTCACAATGGACCATTAACAACACACATTCAGCAGCAGCATGTTGGGTTCCTGATTCAAATTTACTTTGAATTTACCATATGTACTAAATTCATTAAAAGGAAAAGTTGACACATCATTTAATTAACCTAAAAACTTTGCCAGCATAGGTTAGACAATTTTATTTATGCATTTAAAGCTAAGTGCTGTAAAGCACAGTGATATTCAACATCAGTGTCTAGTTTAAAAATACTGTTTTTGAAAACAGGAATTCCACCTACTCCTGTTATTTAAAGATAACAGGAAATATTATCTGTCACAGCTGGAAGTGAAAAGAAAATTCTGGAGACATTCACCAGTAGAAACTGGTTGGAACCATCTTCAATGGTTGCACATTCCTGGACAAAACCTATCCATAATCCAGGATAGATCTTCAAGTACCATACTGGAATATGTCTACCCTGGTAATCTGACTTAGAACTGGCTGCTGCAGTTTGAATGATATGGGTTAAAGGAAAATAACCAGTTTTCTCTGAAAGATTAACACAGTATAAAAATACATCTAATTCCTAATTTATATATCATTCACATAACAAACTAGTCTTCCCAGGATTTAGGATGTATTTGGGACAAATAAAAAAAAACTAATATAAAATTGTTTCTTTTTTTTTTACCGTGGTATCTTTGGCCAGCAGTTCTGTGTAGGCATCATAAATACTTCCCAGCTTTTCTACAATGCAATTCTGGTGCTTCTGTCTCACACAGTACTTGGTATAAATCCTGTTGCCCAGACCATGGGCTAAAATCTTCAGGGATTCCCCAGTAGGAGGCAGGTTAAAAACACTCTGAAGGAAATACAGCACAATTCAAAGGATTAGAAACACAGAAACTAGAGTGAGTATTTAAAACACGCATAGTAATAAATATAAATTGGAAACTTTTATGATTATCTGGTACAATACAATGAAAGAAAACGCCTTTTTTTCACGTTAAATTTATACTACAAAAATGACATTTTTCTCTGCATTTATGACATTTATTTCAAACTCAGGGAAGTCTTTGTGACATTGTGGGCTTGAGACATTTTGTTATGCAGTAGGTACAACGGGCTCGTATTACCTGTATCATAATGTCAACGTACTCCTTATCCTCCAGCAGACAGAGATATGGATAAAGGTTAAGCATGTAGTCCCTGGTGTTGGTTTTGGTCAGGATCATCTTGCTCTCCCTCAGTGCCTGGAGGAGAACCTTCTGCCACTGTGCCCGCTGTTCTGCCAGCAGTTCCCTCTGAAAGACGACAAAACTGGAAGTCATCCATTGGAGAGAGCAAAAATAAAATGGACCCAACGCAAGAGACAAAAACAAACACGTGGTATACTCTACCGGAATCACTGTAGGTGGGAGTTTTTGGGGGTGATTTGGAATAAAAAAATGTACAGATGAAAGTGGGAAAAACAGAGTATGCATCTTTACAAAATATCAAAGGAAAAAAAAACTGGGATAGGCTTACTCCACACAGACTCATGAATAAACAGACAATGCAAATGAGGATAGATTTGTTTTCCTGGATATCTGACTCTGGAGAGAGAAGATGTAATACAAACATATTTGTATCCATCGGTTTGAAAAAACAAAAAACGACTAACAAACAGCAGCTTTTATAAATCATAGACTAATGCAGCTTAATATCTCATCTAAATGATGCACAAAAAATAAATCTTAAAACTATTTGATTTGGTCTTCAATGTATCTAAGGACGGAAAGTATATGATAAGTGAAAGAAACAGATTGTAAGGGAGTGGCAAACAGATGAATTCAAATGCAACATGATTAATTTATGGATGTGCTAATTAACCTGCAGCAACTTTTCTGTCACATAAAATATCTAGTATGACTATTAACAGCCAGTCAGCAGCCTGTGGAGGTGGCAGAAACACAAAAAATGAAATGGTGTTATTTTCAATTTATATATACACAATATAGACAACTGTGCAAAGTTATTAATACACTAGAATGATTTTACATTTTGTCAAATTAAAGAGCAGTGTGTTTTAAATTAGACTTTATAAGGTAGACCATTAAAACGTAGTGCATAATTGCAAAGTGGATGGTAAGCTGAACGTAAAAGAAATCATGAATTTATCTGGATAACGATTTTAAGTCTTGCCAAATTAAATTTAGGTCTGGTCATTTGAAGACATTCATAAATTTTAAATTAAACAACTCCATTGACTTTTATGCTTCATGACTAATATTCCCTAACAAACTTTTGACAGAAGAGCTCTGTAAGGGTTCATGCAGAGTTTAAGATACAAGTGGACTCCACTTTACATTCATGTGTACATGTCATGTTCCATGACATGAAATCCTGATAAAAACACCCAGACGTTTGCAGTTGTAGCAAATTGCTGAAGGGATTTAAATGCTGCACCCTTCATAAGTGAGAAAAAGGAAAACCTTTTATTCCAGATGCCAGTGTTAATGCTACAGTAAGCTTTATTAATACAAAGTTTTATTTTTTTTTCACCAAACTGAATTTGTGTAAATTGGATAAACAAAATTATGTAAGCATTTTAATTGAGGGAATAAAAGTGTCCTACTTAAGCTGTTCTTTCTTGCACAGGTTTAAGTGTCACAGAAGTTTGAATGAAGCAGAAATACTGGTTCAGATTTTGGAGCGAGAGGTGGCTGCACGTTCTCTCCAGAGGGCTTCATTACAATGCATAATTATTCAACGCTGGCAGTCTGCAAATGCTGCTGGACCACCAGGGACTGTGCCTGCTCGCTTCCCACATAGCCCATCTGTAGAGTCAGGCAAGCCAGGCCTGGCTGCAAATGCCAGAGTTGAAGAAAAGGCTGAGCACAAGAATAGGACACTAGATACCAAAGGCGTCAAGTCTCGATATAAATTATTGCAAGGATGACCCAAGAAAACTTTAACCCTAGGAGTTTAAGCTGTCAGTACAACATATGGGTTTTTTTATAGGTTGAAAACATGCAGCTGGGGAGTATAGTTACCATTTTAGCCATGTTTTCAGTGACGGGCTTCATCGCCTCAACAGAGTCGATGGTGATGGTGCAGGCCTGCTCCACACTGAGCTGACATTGAAAACGCTTCTGGAGCTCCTCCTGAGTGAAGTCAAGTTTGGGATAAGTGTGATGCTCCCTCTAAAACAGAAACAAAATCCAGACAGACATACAAAATAATAAAAAAAATAAAAAAAAAAGTTTTAATGGATTATATTACCAAGCCTAATTCCACAAAAATAGAATCTTGATGATTCTGAAGTAAAAGCTTCACTCCTAAATAATTTTTTAAATCCATTGAAATGGAAAACACACTCCCAGCTAACGTGCTTGTTTGTGAACCAACTGGTCCGTTCATAAGGCTCAGCTGAATGTTACACAACAGAGTGGGGAAACCAGCATCTTGGATGAAATGTTTGCCAGCAGACGATTGGAGGTTACCTCATTTAAACTCGCAGGTGCATAAAAACTGAGCCTTTACAGCAGCTTCACACCAGCTGTGTGGTGCTGCGTGCTGCTTGAGTACATATCGCACAATCAACATATCTGATGCACAGATGCTA
>CAEFZY010054004.1:0-13425 GCA_903066815.1 Brachyrhaphis roseni | reverse complement strand
TATATATATATATATATATATATATACTTTTTTTTTCATGAACAAAATCTTGAGCTCGTTTAGACTGGAACCATTAGTAGTTTCCATTTTAATGCTCAATTTACTCAGTAAACTATTGGCTTTCAGGTGTTCTTTTGTTGTTAAGTAGATTGTGAGTATTGGAGGGTTCTTGGTTTTGAACACATTGTTTGTTAAGGATTAATTTGAAGTGGATGAGATTTATTAATTGCAATTGTTTTCGATAGTCGGTTATGTTTTTTATCTGGTGGTTTTACTAGATGGTTATGAATTCAGCTATATTAACAGAGAGGGGAAGACTGGTGGAGGAGTAGCTGTATATGTGGACAGCAGTCTTAGATATAATATAATAGAAAACATAACTAATGTGGTTAAAGATAATTTTGAGTGTACACCAGTTGAAGTATACATGCTGCGGAAGGACTCTTGTCATAGACCTATTTTATCTGTGGGGACTTTAGTATTGATCTGCTGAATGTAAACAATCAAATCGACTGAAGAGTTTATTAATACTATATGGAGTCTGAACCTTTTCCCTCAAATTACAAGACCTAGCAGAATCACATCTAACAGCGCTACATTAATAGGTAACATAATTACAAATTTAATACATAACAATACAATAAGTGGATTATTAGTTAATTATATTAGTGATAATTTACCTGTTTTTATTGTTTCTGACAACTGCCACATGAAAGATAAGAGTAAGAGTAATCCAATTTTTAAAAGATTAAAGACTGAAAAATCTGTAAAAGAATTTAACGATAAATTATCTAAACAAAACTGAGAAACTGTATTGAAAGAAAAGAACGTGGATAAAGCATATGATAATTTTCTGAATATTTTTAAATCATTATATAATAAAAATTGTCCCAATACAAAGTTTATTCATAAAAATAAATATTCAGAAACTCCATGGATCACTAAGGTACTGCAAAATGCGTGTAAAAAAAAAAAAAGAAAAAAAAAGAACAAACTATATAGAGACTTCATAAAGCATAGATCAATTGAGGTGGAAAATAAATATGAGAATAAATTAACTGCTATTTTATGGGTAGCAAAACAAGATTATTATAGCAAACAGTTGAATAGAAATAAAAAATAATATTAAAAGTATCTGGATTATTTTAAACAGCGTCATTAGAAAAATCTCCAGGCATACTAGCTTTCCTCAAAACTTTACAAATATTGATAAAAGCCTTAATAGCATAGAAGAGAGAGTTCAAAATTTTAATAAATATTTTGTATACGTGTGGGGCCTAAATTGGCTGAAGAAATCCCACAGCCCATAGTATATGAAACACTAAATGACACATTAGTTAGTAGAAATCCAGATTCCATGTTTGTCACAGCAGTGGAAGAAAAATAAATTATAGATATAGTAAATAAATGTAAAATAAAAGGTCAACTGACTGTGATGGTGTTGACATGATGATAATAATAAAGAAGGTGATTGTGGAAATTATTCAGCCTCTAACATATATTTGTAGTCTGTCAATTCAAACATGTATATTTCCACAAAAAAAAAAAAAAATTGCAAATGTCATCCCACTATATAAATCTGGGAATAAACATCATATTACAGGCCTGTTTCATTATTTCCACAATTCTCCAAAATTTTGGTAAAAATATTTGCTGCTAGATTGGATAGATTTGTTGGTAAATACCAACAAATCCATCCAACAGATCTATCCAATCTGAGAGTCGATATGGATTTAAGTCACAAAGATCCACAGCGATGGCAGTTCTTCATTTGATAGAAGAGGTGATTATCATCATCATCAAATAAGTACATCTAAACAAACACACCTAAGCATGTTTTAGGTATGGAATTTTTTTTTGTGGACAGTACAAACAAGAAAATATAATTTTCTACTAAAACCTTTGAATTCATGAATAACATTTTAACTGAGCTTGTGTATATTTGCAAGTGATTTTTTTTAAAGTTAAATTTAATTTCCTGCTAACTGAAAGATCAGATAGGTGCTAAAATTACTTTTGCGTTCTGAAAATGAAAGAAATTGCTTGTGCTATTCAATGCAAAAACATCGCAGAGCACAGAAAATTGAATATTTGAGTAAACCACTTCTATCGCACTGATTGAATTAACTGAGTCCAATCGTAAAAGTGAAGAGTTAAATTTTATGGTTTTCAGAAAGATTCTGTAAAAACATCGAAGAATTGAATTTTCGGAGGTGCAGCTTCAGTTCAGAGGATAGAGAGTGATTTTCCTCAAGGCTGATCGGCAAAGTTGTGTGACCGTGAGAATGTCCAATCACAATGAACACACACAGGGAAGCACAGAGGGCCGTGTCTTTTCTGCTGAATCGAAGCAGTGTAGTGTGTGGCATCCAGACTTTTTTTGAACTTTAATGTGTTTATCATTTATACCAATTTACCAATTTCCAGACAGGGCACAACTGTCTTGAAACAGAGAGCAGGAATGTGTGTGTTTGTGTGTGGGGAAGTGGGGAGGATGGGAGCAAGGGCTGACAGTCTTCATGAACCGATCTAATTACAATGTGGAAATCATGTGGAAATAGTGCAGTTTGAAGATGTGGTGTGCGTGTGTGTGTTTGTGTTCTTCCAGATAAAATTTCATAGCTGTAGAGATCGTAGATGGATTGGGAAAAAAAGGGTGATGAGGGACTATGAGGACTATTTAAAAATGTTCAACATGTTGGGGTGTGCGCGTGTGTGTGTGCAAATGTACTTTAAGTATAGTGATCTGGAACAGTGATCATTAGCATACTCCATCTCACTCAGAGCTCCTGGTGGGTGAGGAGGAAATGGACTTTACAGCCATATGTTCTCCTCTTAAACCTCCTGTAACATCGGCCCTATTTGTACTGGACCACACTGGCTGCAGAGAGCTTTGCTTGAAGGCCATAAATTTACCCTTTCAGACAGGCTATTTAAAGTTAAGGGTCCATACCAATGTGTTTCCAATGTGTGCATCTTGGCTGCAATCCTTTTATTGTTGTAAAAAGAAGGAAAATAAAATAACATTTTTAGCTTTAAATTCTTGCTGACCTTCAGTATTATGGAGGAAATGTGTTAGTGCTGGGTATACTGTTTGCAACACTTTGACAGTATTGCAGTTAAAAGAATTCTTTACAGTTAACTTAAACTAAATACAAAAATATATTTTTTTCTATTTTAACTTAAGCTAAATCCAAATAAACAGGAAGTATGTTAGTTGGTAAATCAGTGATGTTTGAATGAAGCCATACGTTAACCAATGATGGCCGAATATGTTGCTTCTGAAGCTGGTTTGTTGAAGTTAGAGAATTAAAATCAAAACATGTAGGTTGAGCTTTCTTCTATTCTCCATTGTGGGAAGATGTTCTGTTTCCAGACTTCATTTCTTATACATCTCAAACACAAAGACAATCACGAAGTTTAAGCAGTAACTTTATTCTTTCTGTTTTATATTTAATTCGCATCATTTCATCTTTGAATTACCACATCTCAACTAGATTTTTGTTTTTTTTGGCAAAGAACATATATAAACATGTTAAGATATTTTTAGTCCACTTTGCTGCTTTTTTGGCATCTAGACGTTCTTAGATCAGAGTTTCAAACTGGATTTGTGTGACCACAACTCATGGCTTTTTTTAAGTCTTGAAAATTTGAAGATATCAAAATGACCTGTGCTTTACAATACTGTACTTCAGTCCAGAATTGAATAATCTAAGTGTTACAGATTTTAAGATTGAGAAGATTGAAGTTTGCTTTCTAAATAGGTAGACATTTTTGTAAAATGTATAGTACCCACCGTAGTGCCATTAAAAATAAATTTGATCTGAAAGATGTAATAATTATATTGGTTTTCTCAAAGAGAAAGCACACAGGTTGTAATCTGGTGCTAACTCCTCTCTATCTGCTGCCTCTGCATTTCTGTGACATCATCAGACTTCTCATTCAAGCAAAAAGTGTTTTTTTTTGTTTTTTTTTTTCTCTCCCTGACGAGCCAGTGTGTGCCTGAACACTGTAGGCAGCCTGAAAACCTTTCAGACTTTTTGTATTTACTTTCTGACCTTGTTCCAACAATCCAGAGTTCTCTTTGGTATTTAGGGATGTAAAGACCAACCAAGATAAATCAATTGAAAAACTGTATAAAATGTGAGCACCTCATTAAACATTCAAGTTTCTGAAAGCATACACATATTTATAACACAAAGTTAATCAAAGTGTTTGGATTTCTTCGCCTCACTCGTCGAAACTCTCGTAACTAGGCTACACACCTAGGACAGGAGACTAATTAGCTTTGATGGAATTTATTGAAAACATAACTCTTGCAGTTCATCAAATATTTAAGGCCTTGCCATCTTTACATTATTATTTTTTCTACAAATACAGCTGGATGGCATACAGGAGTGCCTTTTTATATTTGACGGCTGGCCAAGCACATGAGCTGTAAGAGACTTTGCTTTGAAGCTTTTCTTAATTAGAGGAGGACATGTTTATGTTCTTGGCAGTATGCACCACATCCATAAACCTCCATAAGGAGAATGAAGACTGCATGCTGCTTGCGTGTGTCTGGTTATCTTATGAAATCACGGTGAGGGCTCTGGAGGCACGGGGAAGTGGAATGAGAGTGATGAAGGACAGAACGTTGTCTGGTTCATGTAATGGTTAGTGCTCTCAGCTAAATGTTTCACCGCTGTCCTTATTCTGTTCTTGCTCAAACTGCTGTTTTGGTTTGAAACAGGACTTATGGAAACATGGGCTCGGATAAGATCAGATGAATTCTTCATCTTTTTATCTCACTGTCCCGTATTCAGAAGACATACTGAGGAATCTTGGTTTGAATCACCACTTATTTGAATTTAGACTGTCAGCTCTTTGGCCTGTACATCTGCATGGACGGAAGACAGGATTGCAGAAGTGTGACCAGTTGCTTACCTCACACCAGAAAGCCATAAACATTGCCTCTCTTGCTGGAAGGGTGAAGTTTGCTGCTGTAACCTCCTTAAGAATTGATTAGTGTTGGTTGGTAATGCTGTTCCTTTTACTTAACCAAAACTGGTGCTAAAGACAGTGCTGTGGCAGAACTGGAATGATTTTCTACAGCCATAGAAGCTAGTGCAGTATGCCACGTCAAACGCCTCATCCAGTAAAGGATTGCTGTATTCTGAGTATGTGGGAGGTAACTCCATAAATCACAAATGTCTTTCTCACTATCCCTGGCAACACATTTCTCTTACCATCTTATTTTTTGCTGATTTAAACAACATTTTGTGTTTGTGAATGCTTCACTATCTTGTCCAGCTAATCTCTGATTACCATAAGCAGAGCAAATGAGGAAGAACTGAGCATTTACAGCAGGATAAGTCAGAAATACCTGATATTGAAATATGAACAATGGTTTGGAACAAACTTGGAAATGAATTCAGCAGAAAACACTGTAAATGAGGATTATTTCTTCACATTGACCTAATCAAACTCCATTCTGTTAAGTGAATGTCAGCTTATGTCACTTCAATAATAATCTGACTTTTCTTTTAAAATTCAAGGTGTGTGTCTCTTTCTTGAAGAGACACACACCTCTACATCTGCTGTCCTGTTTCTGTTTAACTTTCACTTTGTTGGAGGGAGCCATTGACTGATACAGTGCTGCGGATAATTTTAGGGTGTCTTATTAAAGGTGAGAGACACTTTGTCTAACCTTGTCTCTCTACTTAACAAGGCCATTTAAGAACCTATTGCAATACCTCAGTAATGATCAGTTTATCTGTTTAACTATGTGTCTAAGGAAAGCTGCTAAATCTACAGCTATAAATTACACTGTATGTTTTCTTTAACATACAAAGTATTCCAGAACCAATGCTTCAGTATTCTGTGTATCTGTTTTTACGTCTCTGGTCCATCTTCTCATACACCCAGTCCAGTAGGTGGTGATTCAATCTGGGTTCAGTTCTGAGTCATTCCCATTGTCACCACATGCTTGCTCAAATTGAGGGGTTACTGTGACATCAGCGACTAAATGTAACTTTTTATCCACTGGCATTATAAACTAATATTGCATTTTTGCACTTTATAACAATGAGGATCAAATTGGAATATTTATAATTAGTATTTCTGAACTGACCTCGATATACTGTATAAACTGGATGTTTTTTCTAGAAAGGTCTCTTGAGATGACATTTTTTTTGGTAGGAAAAACTCCCATGGTCTCATGCTCTGTCCCAGGGGGCTTAGCAACATCCTGGGCCCAGTTCATAAGTTTTTTATGTCAGGATCTTTTGGTGTAAGCCCGGACTTGCTGCATGTTTGCAGCATTCTGCAGGTCAGATGTTGCAGCACCAACTCTGTTGGATATAATTTTGGTTGCATCTGCTTCCAGTGCAGTCAGAAATAGCTTCTGGGGCAAAATGGGTGTACACATATCCCCATAGGGATGCATTTTAAGTTGGTGCAATTAATCTATCCAGACAGATGTTAAAAAAAAACTGGTGAGAGCAACAGATACAGATAAGGCACTTTATTTGCTGATGTTTCACCTTCTCTTTCCTTCTAGCACATCCATCAGTTCATTTTTTAAAATTTATTTCTCTGTGCTTTTCACTTTCTGTGACATAAGCGTATGGATTTTGGTTTTTTACAATTATTTTAATAATTGGTGAATTTGATTATTCTGAAGATTAATAGATTAATTGGTTAAAAAATGTGAATAAGATGAAGCTATAATTATGCCACTTTAGGAGTTTTGGCTAAAACATATTTACAGACAAAAGTGTTTTTTATCTTAAATGCAATATTTTTTGTACAGGTTTTGGCCTTATTACTGCTATGAATGTTTGTTGTTTTTTTTTCTCACTTTTTTTTGAGTTTGTATACTCCATTTAACAATTAATAATTTATTTACTTAGTTGACGATGATTTTAATAATATATTAATCACGATTAATCCGATGAATCATTTCAGCCCTAGACACTTGTATACTTTAGTGTGTGTGTCCATTTCTACACTGGGTAGCATAATTTAATCAGTGATGACCTCAGATGCTTTCTGCCCAGCAGGACTTTAACTGGGAGCCAGGGTGGAAATGAGATGAAACGGAAGAGGAAATTCTCTGTCTTCTGTGATTTTTAAAAGCACCATGTGAGGTTTGGTTTTCTGTCGGCTCACAGACATCCGTGAGCTTTGGGAAATGAGTGTGTACTGAAGTCACATAAACAGCTCTCAGGTAAAGTGGGACATTTTCTACCGTTGTGAGTACTCTGCTATAGATGCACCTCTGGACTTCTTTGAGGCAAAAGCAGGACTTGTTGGGTGTTACATAGGAATGATAGAAACCTGTTTGAAATGCTGACTTACCCTATTTTGGACATGGTAAATGCAAATGTTCTGAAAGCTCACAAAGTTTCACCTCTTAGCTATGAAATCTGAATTAGAATTGTAACTGAAGATTTTCTTAGATGTAGCTTTGAACTTTATACACTTAGCATGCAGAAACCGACATGGATAGGACTTGGCAAGTGATATTTGTTCTTTCAAATCATCTGAACATTGGGACCTGACTATATCTTGTATTCATGGGAGGAACCAAACAAAAACCTAAATAAAAGCATTCAGACATTTAGATACATTAGGAGAGAATGACCAGAGTTAAAATGGATTCTCACAGGTTCACACGCCAATGTGAACCACCAGAAAAGAAGCATACCCCCTCTGTCCTTTAATCCGCCATCCTGCACTGTGGCAGCCAATCAGGAAGTAGCCGGGACCACGGGAGCTCAGCTGATCTAAAAGCAGGAGCGGAGAAGATTAGGACCCCATTCGCTCCTTCTCCATGTGTTGCTTCATCTTTTCCTCCCTCTGCCCTTGCATCCCTCTCTTCTTTGCCCTCGGACCACAGGAAACCTGAACAACCAACTCACTTTTCTTTTTCCCCAAGACTTTCTCATTTATTTCACACTGTGTGCTTGAATTTCTTCCGTCTTTTCATCTGTCCTTTCTCTTGCCTCTTTCTCCTTTTTGGTTGTTTCTCTTTTTGTTGCAACCTTCAACGTAGTTGTTTGGACACATTAGCATAATCCTCCCCTCCCCCGTCTGTTTCCCCATCTAAAGGTTGCTCAGTGCTTTCCTCCTCCTCCTTCCTAAATATTTACTTCCTTCTCACTAAATTAGCTGGGCACGCTTGTTCACATAGAAGAGGACATACGGGGTTGATGGCGGACAAAGTGACAAACACAAAAGCAGGACCAAGAGTTTTTTGTCTTGACCAGACCTTTTTGCCTTAACCAGTGCAGTATATGCTTAAGTTCAAATGTGATCCAAGTAAATAAAACTGAAACTGTGGCATACAGTAAATATGCCACAGTTTCAGTAAATAAACATGTGCCGTATGCATTTTTTTAAAATCTACCTTCAGTAAAAAGAGTGCTTCCACACAAAATGTAAATCATGATCTAATTGCATTTCTTCAAATCTTAAAGCCAACAATTGTTCCTATTGCTTCTTAATTAGGATATTTTGGTTATTAAAGTTAGGAGTGTTCTGGACACCATAAGTGTATTACTTTGATACAGACATCAGGAAAATATTCAAATAAATATTTGTTAGATCTATTAAAGCAATATTAAGCAAAGCTTTCCAGATAAACTTGGAGTAATGGTAGATAAACAAGCTTGTATTGATTGCTTATTTTATTGGGCTGTATACACAGGTAGAGAGCCCACACTTAGCTGTTTTAGACATGTCTTCTGGAGTTTACTGACTTTAAAAGCATTGGTTTAACACCATGGATGCTGTTATTGAAGTTTCCACACCATGACTGTTCATGTTTTCTATGACCAGAAATATTTCTAAGCAAATAAATGAGCATTTCTTGTAAGCAAGAAAAAATTCTGGCTTTCTAACCAAGTGGGCAATAGAGCGCTACTTTAAAAGTAAAAGTGACCTTTTTTGGCTTCATCCCATGTTATAATGTTATTCCTATTCCAGGCCACCTAAATGCTTACAGTCGAGTTTCTGCCTCATAGAGTACCACTCACTTACACCTTATTAACTCCTTCAGACTAGCAGCAGCAGGAATTGACAAACACCTGGTTGAACTGCATATCTGCTAAACTTATCATGTAAACTATCTCTCTGTCCAGTGCTTCTAAGAACGGTTGTAAACGGGGTAATGGAGTAGAATTGTTGTGATGACCTACTTAAGGCGGAGTATCGGAAAGATTGTGGGCTTCTTAAAGAGACAAAGGCTAATTTCATGACATCAAATTGCAAAGTCAAATTTCTTTTAAGTTATATTTGATATAAAATGTGTATTTATGACCACTTAAGGTAACATAATTACTTGATTGTGCTATAAAATGGCACTAGGTGATTGGAAAACACATTCCGCCACTTTCAGTTCATGCTTCATAAGTTCCTATTGGTTACTTAAGCAGATTTAGAGATGGACATTTCATCCACATTTTATTGGGTATAGTGGCATCAAAACGATGTCATCATTGTCAGTTATATTTCAAATTTACCTCTTCATTTCCAAATATGCCCTGAAAAGAAGTGCAGGCTGCCTGTGAGGGGTAGAAAGTCTTGCCCATTTATTCTGCCTTTGACAGCATTGATATAATTGAAAAGCCAGACGACTTCCTGTAAATACACAGCTTGTGGGGTTGCGGCTAGATTTTAGGGAGAGCACGCAACTTTGGTGGAGGTTACCAGTTATGTGCTGCTAATTAGCCACATTTAATTAAATAAACAAGCCAAAAAAAGATTACTGCCTTTCTAAAAATAGAAGTTTTGGTTTGGTGAAGAAATAAAAAGTTTTTAAAACAGTCAATCCACCCATAATTTGCCTAAACCATAGAAAGATGTGTCTGTGTTCTTCCTCCACTGACAGATTTGTTGATTTTCTGTTTTAGCAGCAGTGGAGCTCTTTTTTGTTGCGACTAAATGAACCTGTATACTGCCATGACACAGATAAATATGTTGGCTTTGCCGAACTCTGAAGAAGGCCAGCTCATTCATTTGATGTCTCACAACAAGACAGATAACCACAGCTGTGTTTGCTTTAGTTGAATCGGTTTTAGTTTGCCACAGTTGACGTTTGTTTGCCTGTTTTATTATTTGCTTGAGCTCTTCTTGACTTGTCCTTTTGTATGAAATCAAAGCTGAACTTGAACACAGATTCGGTATTTTCAGCTCCTGTTGGCTGAGGGATAGTTATGCTCACACAAAAGGACATCTTCTGCATTCTTGAATAGATTAGCAAACATTTGAAACAAAAACAGATAATCGCCCGAGATTGTTTTTTTTTTTTTATTTTTTTTAGTTTGATCCTGTTTGGTCATAATTTACTAAGAATCTTAAAACAATCTTTAAAAGAAAGAAAAGAAAACAGTTTAAAAGGACTGAGAAGATAATTAATCCCAACTTTTTAAAATTAAGTTATCATAACTTTTATCTCTAGCTACAGTGAGGATGAGATTAGATCAATTTTGTACATAAAACAGAATTGTTCTTGCCCGATAATGGGACAATACTGAAAGTATTATGTGTCAATTACCATCTGTCAGTGGGTGTGCATTATCACAGAAAGTTATTGCTGAACAAATGACTTAATTTCAGCTTTGACATATGATCCTAATAGTCTAATAATGTCATGATCTGAGTATTTACTGTTATTTAGGGTGGGCTGTGTAGATGACAGCACTTAAGTGCTACTTGTAAAGTTCCTCAGCAGAAATTTGTCATGGCAACAAGCAAATCCTATAACCTTAATCCGTCACCACGGACAGAGTGCGTCTTGGGAAGATAATTCTGTTGCTAATATCTCAGATTGAGGGGTCTTGGGGAAAAAAAAAGATTAAATTTCAGAATTCATTAAAATTTTAATAAGGTGTAACAAGTAGATGTGAACTTTTTCTTGCTTTCATTTTAGTCCCTGCATAGCTCACATATTAATAATTTATATTAGTCAACAACGCAAAACATCAGGTTTGTGCTTGTGATTATTTAGAAGCATAAATAATCACAAACCTTTCACATTAAACAGGTTTGTGCCATGTCACACCATGCCATGTCACATTAAAGCTGCCCAGCACACCTTACAGTGATACATGATGTAATTCAGATTTGGACAAGAATGACAGACAAAGTCCATCCAAATGACCAAATATGTTATCAAATTACAGCTGGTGTTACACTTGAAATATAGTATCCTACCAAATATTTCTTCCAAAAATGCTTTGCAGTCACATTGTTGCACTGTAGAGTTTGAACATTTGAGAGAATGGAAGACAGAAATGTCTTCCCTGTTGACAGGGGAAGACATTATTTAACAAATAAAACGTATCTTATTTGTTAAATAAAATAAGTTTTATTTAACAAAAAAACTTTTTTTGTTAAATAAGTTCTCATCCACTCACAATATGTCTCTAAAGTACACACAACTTCCTGAAGAGAGAGATTTGATCATAAGTGCATATGTTTTTATACAATTAATGATGTGAAATTTTACAAGGATTGATTTGAAAAACATGACGTAGCCTCATGCTCTCCCTCTGATGCTGATAGTGCAACTCCAGCTAAACCCTTTTCAAACTCCACTAAAATTGAAATGAAACGATTATACAGAGAATATAGGAGTTTGAGTTGCATTTACTTTTTTTGGTCTTCTTTGACTTGAGTTCTCATGTGCATAAAAAAGCAAGAAACACCCTAACAAGATCCAACAGCTGTATTTTCTTTGTTTTCAAACAAACACACTAGTTTTCCATTTTCTAAACAGCAGTGACAATATTTTCCTGAATCTCATTCTGATCCCATTTAAAAGCCTCATTTTGTTATAGTGGGCTATAACCTTTTAACAGCTGTTCACAATAAATATAACCATCCATCTCATTTTATGTCACTGTCTCTCTCTGAATCTAAAACATGCTCAACTTGGGTGTGACATCCTTTTCAGATCCGAGGTTCCTTAGATCTTATAAAAGGATGTAAGAAAAGTAGTTTTTGAGGTCTGCCAGGCTGTTTTTGTTAACTGTACCAGGAATTGACTGTTAAAAGTTACTGTTTTTATAATGTTGGTAATGGTGGGGCTTTATATGAGCTGTTGGTTTCACTTTATGGAGTCATTGTGGATTCAAAGAGCATCTAAATGGTTAACTTTAACTATTTTATTGTTGTAGTTCTAAAGAAAAATATACAAAATGCTTTTTTTTATTTCTTTATTTTTTTAGACCAAAGGATAATATATTAAACAAATATGAATGTTAGCCTTCCAAAAGTTGCCCAATGTAATTACACTGGTATTATTAAACATCAGTCGTGATGGAGTAATGGCTAAAGCAGAGAAAATGCTCTGCCTATCGTTGATGTGAAAGACGATGAAGAGAGCCTGTCGCAAAGCTGCTGCTGGACACAGCGCCAAGAAAAACTCTGCAGGCACAACCCCTTCACTCTGATGGAGCGAAATATGTGCTGGCTACTGACCAGAGCTGCACAGGATCAGATAAGCCACCTCTGTCCGGATCAACTATGAGAGGGAAATAAATGGGGAGTGGAAGAAAAGAGACTGAAAAGGAATGGAGGGATTGAAAGGATTAGTTCGAGTTTGAGGTGAAACGAGGGAAATACTTTAAAAAGAAAAAAAAAGGATCAAACTCTTGCAGTCTTAATCCATAAATATTTAAGCATTTATTGTGTTTTTAGTTTCCTAATTAGAAATTAACTACACATAATTTCCTAATTTTTATTAAAAATGCCTTTACTTGCATTTTTGCGTCTGTATAATGGAAAGCTTCCTTTTTTATTTAATTCTCCAACATTGTGAACACATTACTACTTTTTATATTCGAAGATCTCTTTTCATCCCCCGAAGTCGCATCTGTTATTTTTATCTACTTCTCACCGTCTCTGATCCGTCCATCTTTCCATCCTCCTAGCCAGGGCGCTAAACGACGAGATATATTGGTCCCATTAGAGCCACTTGATTCAGCTGCTCTGTAGTAAAGGCGAGGCCATTAACTCTGCTGTTCGAGGCCACTTAGAGATGAGCGCATTCATCTTCCTAAAGACCGACAGGCTCAAGCATATGTGCATCGAACGTGTGCTTCCTTATCCATACTGAAATGCACATAACAGGAAACTTGCAGAAATCTGAATTACCGTATTTTCCGCACTATAAGGCACACCTAAAAACCGTCAATTTTCTCAAAAGTCGACAGTGCGCCTTATAATCCGGTGCGCCTTATATATGTTTTAAAGTGTCTTAGAAAGACACTTTAAAACACTTTATTAAGGTGTTTTAAATGTAGTAATTTATTTCAGCCACTGGGTGGCTTCCCGTTCATATTTGCTACATCTCGTTCATGGATCTGAGTATTGAGTGGTGCGGCTCTCAAGGCAGACTTGTTTATTACTTCGTTCTATTGTGTGCGTCCATTGAAT
>CAEFZY010053996.1:0-24577 GCA_903066815.1 Brachyrhaphis roseni | reverse complement strand
GTTATTTATGCTATAGTTATCTGAATAACTCTTAATATGTTATGTTAACATACCAGGCACCTTCTCAGTTTGTTGTTCATGTGTCATGTAACGTTAGCATACCATACAATTATTCAGCCTGTTGTTGCCTCTATTCTATTTTTATTGCCTTTCAAGATGACATGTCTGTTTTTGGTGTTGGATTTTATCAAATAAATTTCCCTCAAAAATGCGACTTGTACTCCGGTGCGACTTATATATGGATTTTTCTTCTTTATTATGCATTTTATGGCTCATGCGACTTATACTACGGAGCGACTTATAGTTCGGAAAATACGGTAATTTCATTTTTGACTTTTTAACATATCTGCTTAAAATAGTGAGAACAACCAGCCATGTTTCTAAGGTGTGTTCACAACCATTGAATGTTGTTTAAATCAAGATTAATGAATTAATCTGGTGATGTTAACATACTTAGTCCCAGGGATTAAGGATCACATACTGTGATGTTGTCATCCTGATCAGTGATCCTCCACAGGAAATTAAATTAAACATAGGGAGGAACAACATTTTACTGGAAGAGATGTTTTCACTGACGTAATGATGTGACAGATCTTTGACTGTGGGATACTAATTTTTTGTTCCTGAAGAAACTAATTAAGAACCAGTCTCTTTCACCAGGCCTGATTTTCTTCGGAAGCCCTTTGGTGGTTTGTAACTCCCACTAAATTTGCTGTAATACTTTCAATTTCATATGTTTAAGGGTAAAAGTATGGCAGTAACTCCAGGTTGTTTGAGCAAATGATCAATTCTGTCCCCTCTGACTCACCATACAAATGTCATGGTAATGTTATGCATGGTATGTATGTGCTCTCTGTAATGTTTCTGGAAAGTATTTGCCACTTAAAAAGTTACTGAAAGCCTCTAAATATGGTTTTAAATTTATTGCTGCCATTAAGCAACATTTACACAACGTAAGCCAGAGACCAGAGCTCTGACAGAGGTGCGTTCGATTTGTTAACCAAGGACGTTTGTGAACTTTGTGAGCTATTAATGGCTTATCTCAACTCTCTCAAAGTGAACTCTGCTTGAAAAGACTTCTGGTCATTTCAGAAAGAAACAAAGTTAACTTAACTTGAACATCTTGTTCTCTGGATGTTAAACTACTGACTCCACAAACCTTCAAACGAAAACAACTTTCTGTTTGCTTTTTTCAGACTTTTGTATTATTTCCTTTAAAAAGTTTAGTTGGTGAATATTATGTTGTAAAATTTATAGTATTCAAATGATAAATGTTCAATCAGTAAAGTAAATTTAAGGAAAATAATGTTAATTCATATGATATAGATTTGCTAGGCTGTATACGTCAGATGGCAGAATGTTAATTTCCGTCTTCAGAAACTTGAGACTTAACTAGAAATTTCCCCTGAAAAATCTAAATTTTTACTCGGACTTAAAAAAACTAACCCGAAGATGTCTCTATTCCAAATCCTGACCTTTGGGGCTACAGTCCTGACGGTTTTATCATTTTCCTGCCCTTCTGATTTAGATGCTTAAATTCCTGCAGTGCATTTCATCAGCTTCTGCAGAAGAGTGTTAAGTGTTGTTTATTCCTCCTGCGGTCTGAAGAGATAGGGCCCTGTGCGCAGTCCAGCAGGGTCGCACTGACCCTGTGTTTGATTTATTTAGGGTTTTTTTGTGTGGTTTCAAGAACTGATGGTCTGATGGGACAACCCCCCCTGCTGTCTGACTGTGACATCTGCCGCGTTCTTCCTGAGCGTTGTGTTAAGTGTTTTTAAGCTAACATCAGATGAAAAAAAACCTCAAGTGTGTTTTCAGCATTTTTCATAAGCCAACCTGGCTGATAGGCTCTTCGGCTTGTCGGCCATGACGGTCCAAATCTGAAGAGTTTTCACTTTGATTTTAAACATCCAGCGTTCACTTCGGGTTCATACTGGTGTGGTTGTTCATCATTTACTCCCATAAAGTCATACAGCATCTTCATAATAATAAAAAAGACTTCTTCCATTTCCACTGATAAACAACTGGACAGTAGCGCCCCCCAAAATCACCCTGCTTCAACATTTATTGACAAAACAAGTTATTTAAGTTTCATATTAGAGAAATGAGTTCCTGGAAAGATTTGTGGAACTGTTTCATTAAATGATATTTATGCAATATGAATATTTTAATATTTTAACACAAATCAATTTTGGTGAATTAGGAAATTATCGAAAACTTGTAGATTAACGTCTACTGATGTCTTGAGTTGGATACCACCACCATACAATGCATTAGAAGATATTGCTGCACCACCATAATATAAGCATCTTGTATGAGTGAATGTTTTTTTTTTTAAATGTTCAACTGTAGTGTGTTTTGACCGACAAAAGACTCTCGCTTTCTGATTCGTCAGCTTTTGTCTTGTACAATCAAACAGACACATTATGTTGTTTGTTTTTAAAGAAACAGCAGGACCAGCACTTTTACAGTATGACTGTAGTTAAAAATGTGAGGTAGGAATAAGAGGTAAAATCAAGCAGAAGAAACCAGAACGCTTCTCTCTCTGTTTAAATGACACTTCTTCATGTCCGTCACAATGTTGACAGAATCTGGAGACTAAGAACAAGACAAAGACTAAGAATAGCTCCTGTCACTGAAATTTATTCTCTCTTGGAAACATCCTGGAAACTAGTTTCCTGAGAAACCTTCCTCTGCAGTTCATGACAGATTTGCTCCACAGGTGGTTCGTCTCTGAAATATTTTTTTCTTTTCTGCTGCTTTGATGGTGCTTTATGCACCGTGAAACACAAACGTCTGCCTGTGCGACATCGGGGTCAGCTGACGCTGCGCTCCAGACGGACGGTGCGAAAACCGCCTGGCAGAGTTAGAGGAGCAGGAAAAGAAGGAGGGGTTTGACTTTTTATCTGTGCTCTGGGTTCTGGTCATTTTAGATAAGGGCAGTGCAAGCTGTGTGTAGACATGACGCTCAGTCTGAGTACACAAACCCAGCAACTGCCTGGCACCAAACACACACATATTCCCTGTGAGAAAGGCTGAAAGTGACAGTGAGCTCATAGGGAAAAAATGAACAAAGTGAAAGAGTATAGAAATAATTACATACATTCTGAAGTGAAGATCTGTCTTGTAAGAGATGGGTTTTTTTTTTTATCTCAAACTTGGCTTAAAAAGGTTATTATTGTATAAAGGCCAATATATAGGAGTGACTCTTAAAAGACGTTTGAAAGAATTGACTCGTCTCAAATGTTTTTCAGTGTAGTTATAATCCATTTTGAAATAATAATAGTAATACTTTTATGACGTGCTTTCAGTCTAAACACAACAATACAAACCACTGACAAAACTGAACATGAAAAACACCAAAATCTCCATAACAAAAATGCTTTTTAGTTTTTGACAGACAAGTTGCTGCATTTTCAATAATCTCAGTGAGTTTATATAAGCTGGATGAACTTTGAACTATAGCTGTTAAAATCATTTTAATATTCAAAATAACATGAATAAGTATGATTTTTATGTGTATGGTCTAAAAATCACTCTTCAGGACAAAGCAAGTAAACTGATTCAACCCTCACTGTGTTTGTTGCAAGCGCTAGCTGCGCTGGTCGCAGGTTGGTGATGATCTACTGAATAGATTGATTCAATAAACACACATTAACAAGCAAAATGGGTCAAAATTGTCCATTAAATTCATACTTTCAAAGAGAAGAAACAGGAAAATAAAGGGATTTGTTCATTGCAGGTTGGCATCTTATGTTGATAAAACAGAAACAGGCACATAGGAAGTCAAAACCAACCAATCTGACTGTTTTGGTTTTAATTGCCTCCATTTCTCCACCTCCCGGGTTCAGCTTGTCGCTCCTCTCGCTGCTTCCTCGCTGAACCTGAGGAGGGGATTCTGGTTCTTTGGAGGGAGTCTGAGGAATGTGGGTGAGAGTTGCTAAGTGAAAGCTGGACTGGCATCTCTGATAATTCACAGCCTCCGTGGGTGTTAGTTTGAGGCCAACACCAAGCAGAACCTTTCACAAGGCAGAGAAAGAAGCTCTGGCAAACAAACGAAGCCGGAGCGACGCTTTAGTAGCATCAGCATATTAGAGTCATCGTCGTGTCGATGTCTGTCATGCCTAAGATGCCTTTGATGTTTCCTGGATTTGAAATGTGTTTTTTTATTGCGGATTTACTGGATAATTTTATCAATGTTTAAAATTTAGAGCAGTACTTTTAGTTTCTTTCTTCTTCCTGTTTTAGATTTATTTATTAGCAAGCATGCATCCTGTGAATGTATTAATTAGGCCTTAAAGATATTGTGTATCCATCATTCCTGGGCAATGTGAAGGTGCAAATAAGGTCCTCTAAGGCAGCACTTAAGGATTTTCCATATTTTGGGCTGTGCAGGGTAAAGAAAATCAATCAGATGAAGTAAAAATAAAGGTAAATCAAACATTATGAAGCAGACATTTAATGTCATTATATTAGTAAGGTTAGAAAATAGCTTGCTTGTGTTGATTTAAAGATTTTTTTTAATCTTCATTTTACAAAGCTTACTCCATTAGAACTTGGGTAAGGCAATAATAGCAAGAGAGAAAACCTGAAGGATTTTCCAGTTGTTTTAATGTCAAATACTAGAGAAAAATATCCATAAAAAAGATGTTGTTTCTGTGATGGTACAAACTACAAGCGCAAAGAAACAGTTTAATAACTCAGCTATTATAGTCATGGCAGCCATTTTGGATTTTGGGTTTAGTGAAAAAACGTCAGACTTCGGCAGACCATCCTTCCTTTTTTTCCATATTTTCTTTAATTACATTTTTTCCGATAAAGCACAAGAAATGGAAACGTTTCATTGCAAAAGTAAAGAATCTTACCAAGTATTTTAGGTCTAGTTGTGCAAATATCTTGGTGCACAACTAGACTTTTGTGAAGTAGCTTTTGAGCAAGATATAGGATCTTTTTAAGCAAATAAATCATTGATATTGATTTTAAAAACTAGTGCTATTTCCACTGGCAGATTATTTAATTTGTAACATTTCCCAAGTTATAAATGAAATAATTTCCCACTTTTTAAATCGATATTAAGGCATTGTTTACTTAACACAATCTTGCTCAAAAGTTATTCTTAAGCTAGTTTTGTTTTATTTGAAGTGTACTACGATGTTTTCACTAGCAATAGACCTAAAATGCTTGGTAAGATTTTGTGTTTTTGCAGTGTTGACAGCCATTGATGTGTTTTCTTTCCTCAGGCAGAATAAGTAACTAAACTAAGGAACAGTTTGAAAATCCCTGCACAGTTTCCTGAACTAAGGCAACAGTTTTTTTGACCTCTTTTTCTCCTTCTGACACCTGGTGGGCTGCATGACTGAGAGGCGGCGGGATGAAAGGAGGGGACATGTGACCTTCTGCTGTGCATTAACACAAGGTTAAACGATTATTGGTTTGAGATTGCATCATTTTAGATGGAAATTGAGATTAAACTGGATCAAGATTACCAACAATCATTCACATCCTGCTTTCAGGCACCAGACTTTAAAGTACTTTAAAGTTATTGGGTTTTCAGGGAAACACCTGGCATTAGTATCGGATTGGAAATCTAAGATAACCCTGTATATTTATTAAACGCTGCGACATAAAGGCAAAACTCAGACAACAGAAACACTAAGGCAGAAACCACTCAATAGTTGTGATGGTAGCATCAGTCATGGAAAATAGCGGTGGGTTTGTCATTCCTTCCGTGACTGTGACCCATTCGTGATGTGAAAATATTGATTATAGCTGCAGTAAATAATGGGATTCTGATGCAGCACATTAGGATTCTTTGTCTCCTTAGAAAGAACTGAGCATTTAATTTGTCCCAGCTCTCCCACTCACTCCCCTGGTCTGAAAAGGGGCCGATGGCCTTAAAAGTCCATGTTTATAGACTCACTGTCAGGATTGTGAACTGGCTGATGAAATACATGAGCTCTGTGTTAAATTAATCACAAATGGGGGAGAAAAATTATAAATATATCACTGGAATATTCCATTAGCTCTCTGTCATTTTCACCTGCTTGAACTGCTCCGATATTTTCGCTTCACCAGCACAGATTTAGGAGTAGAAGGTGATGAAAGTTTCAAGTTACTGAAAAGAAAAGAAAGGAAAACATGTACAATTCACAAATGAAGTAAGTATTTTTTCTAATTCTGAGTTTCAGTTGTATTTTTATCATGTTGGCTGTTTTGCTGTGGGAACTGTAAAAGTAGGAGCTATTATTTGAATTCACAAGGGTACTGGTCTCCAGAGTGACTCTTGTTATGTCTTGCTATGAAGCTGGAGTTAAAATTCATAGCTTCTTGGTGCTTCATGAATCAGTTTATCATCGATCAAAGTCAAACCTACAGTGATCATTTTAATAATACTGTGAGAAATTAGATTCAAAAGCTTTATTTTTGTCCATAATTGCCATGATTGATCAAACTGGCAATCTGTTTTTGATGTTAAGCGCACTACCGGGATCACCGCCATTTTAGAATGGCCTAGTCAAAGTTCAAAATAGAATATCAGAGATCTTAAACAAGTTGCTCATGCTCCAATACCCATAAAAGACGTCACTTGATCACAAAGGATTATGCTTGTTTAAATAACAAACCTAATTCTTTGTAATAAGTCGCATCAGTCCAAAAAAAGTGTCATAAAAAAGAAAAAAGCATATATAAGTTACCGGATCAGCCAAATTATATAAAAATTGTGACTTATAATCTGAAAAATACGGTACGTTTGCATGGCTGTTCCATGAAAGATCATTTAAGAGGCCAAAACTTGTAGCAGAAACACTCAAATGCTATTTGGAAGACATGAGACTTAACAAAAAACAACTTTTATTAATGTAAACTGGATTAGAAACAATCCAAGAAAAAGTACTGGAAAAAATGAGACATGAGGTGTGTAATCACGAACAATAAGCATATTTGAGGGGAAAAAAAAAACATTAGCAAAATAAAGCAGCTTTAAATGTTTAGGAGAAATAAATATATTCGGATTATTCTGAAATAAAAAGTGGCAGGAAAGAAACACATGAGAAATAAGAGACCACCACACACACACACACGCCCGCCCGCATACGCGCACACACACCCCCTCAGACTGTTGGTTTGGTTTGGTTGTGCCGTGCAACATCTTTACAGTTCTGGTTATGAAAAGAGCTGATTATTGATTCTGCAATACATCCATACGGCCATGTAGATCACTTATTGATTAAGCCGGCATATCCTCTCTAAGCTGGCAGAGGCTTTTTGTGACAAAATGCACTTTAATCTACGCTGCAGAGTAGCCAGTATTACTGCTGCTTCTCCTGTCCTGTGGAGTCCACAGCATCTCTTACATAAGGCCATTTTGATATCCAGGGATTAGAGCCTCTCCATAGACCAGCCGGTTGGCCGCTTCCTCCCGGGTCAAACCTGACCTGGGCGAAACGACAACTGCTTTTATTACAGGAAAAAAAAAAAAAAAAATGCATGCACGATTTGTTCTCATGCTCACAAAGTGATCTTGATGTAGATAACATAAAGCACAGAGGAGGGATTTTAATGGTGGACAGGAGTCAAGATTAATGAGTGTGTTGTTGAAGTGAGCAGGTGTGCTTTGTGCAGGTAGCAGGTAAACGCTACTGAAGAGGTGGAGTGCTGCTGCATAAACACAGGACATGACTGTGTGCTCTGTAAACCCACTCGTCCATGCCCTCTTAAGAAAAGCAAGCAATTACTTTGAGGCTCATGCGCAGGGTGTGACTCCAACGTCGTGGGAAACCATGCTGATGTATGCTTACTGTCGCTGCAGAAATTTGCATATGGAAATAATAAAACAACCTTTCTGCACACAGAGGCCTCCTCCCGACTGTCCACGCGAACCCACGTCCACCTGGAAGCAGGCGCGGCGCTGCAGGTTTTACTTTAGCGCCACGGCTGGTTTTGCTTGAACAGTAAGAGTAAAGTAAACAGTGCTGAGCGCTCTGAGCCATCTGCCTAATGTCGCTGTGGCCCATATCTGCCCCGCTCCCCTCTCATTCACACTCTTCCTACCCTTGTCATCCTTACATTGTGTTTTTCCTTCCTCTACTCGCTTCTCTTGGTACCTCTTATTTCCTTTTCCTTCCTCCGACAGCTGTCGTTCTTCAGTTTTATCTGACTTGTCCATTATGCTGCAGTTCCTTTTTTATAATCCACTTTTTGTTTACTTTCTTTGTAAACTTGTTGATGCATTACCCATCTGTTTCTATTTTTGTTTCTGTTCTACACTGACTATTCTCAGAGGTTTCTAAGAACCTCACCGCAATAAACCCATGCTGTTTACATCCAGGCTCCTTTAAGCATTTGTTATTTGATCCGATATCTTTATCTCTTTTGCTTTTACCTTTGTTCTTAATGTCTGTGGAAGAGAAGAAAACAGAACAGCAGAATATTCACAGCTTAAAGATTTCCAAAGTGAATTTAATAACCTGAAGCAAATATAACTTAATCCATATTTAGTCATGCGAAACATTCCTTTAAAATTAAAAAGAGTAATACGATCTAATCGGTTGTGTGAAAAAATGTTCAGGAACAGATGATTATTCCACAACAGATAATGGCTTCTTTATTTGATGTGAGCTGGTTGAGTCACCTTTTCTCATGTTTATGTAAAGTTTAGTTATGAAGTTGTACACTTTGAGGTTTTATGAATAGGATACGACCAATAACCTTGATGTATTATATTGGGATTTGATGTGGAGTCACAGGTTTGCAACCACAAGTGGCTCTTTGGACCGTCCACTGTTGTTAATGACTCTTAATATGCTGTAAAATGTTAATGTTAATAACACTAAAAATGTCAAAGAATTAACTGACGTTTTTGAAAATGGAACCAGGTTTTTGCAGTTTTAGATTTTTTGCACTGAAACAGAATGATCCTAAAAGTATCAATGATATCTTCTAAATCAATTTATTTTAACTGCTTGTGATTTTTCTTTTTTACATAATTTTCCATAAATATCAATATTCAGTACAAAATGTATGCACCTCTTTTTGCAAAAAGCTTAAAAATAGAAATGAAACAGCGGTTCTTTACAAATGATGATGAAATTATTTATCTATTTTAGTAGCCATATATTGAAGTTATATGTTGAAACTAAAATGAGTTAAATCCAATGTTTGGAACTGCTGAACAGTGGTATTTTTCCCAGCCTTTCTTAATTCCTCTGGTCTGGACGACTGGATGTTGATGGAACAGACTGTGCTGCAGGTCAAAACAAGAACTTGAAATGTTTCTGATCAGCTATGCTTTTTGTGGTGTCATCAGAGACACACAAGGGAGGATAGATTTTATGTTTATTAAATAACATTTTACAGCAAAAATAACAAAACAAATAAAAGTCTGACCACTGACCAGGACGTTCTCCTCAAGCCATTTACAGAAAGTCTTAATAGTAACTTTAAAGTTTAAGTTTTAGCGTTATGGAGTAATATAGAAGAACGTAAACTGTCTTTGTGGTGTGAGCTAGCTGTTTTATATGCTCATCATTGTGTTGACTAGGTTTATATGTTGTATCTTACCTTTACAGCTGCAGTTGTCTCCACTATAAAGTACCTCTACCTTTGTGTATTCCCCTTTTCAACCAGTAGATGGCACTGTGACACATTTAGCGCCAGAGCACCTGGTGGTTGTAAGCCTCGTCTTTGCTCCTGTGAGAGTTTAATTCAGGTCATGTTTCTTCTGGAGTCTCAGCCTCTCTGCGTGTCCAGAGCAGTGACGAGCGTCACGTACAGCGTGGAAACAAGAGCTCATCTTTTAAAGGAAGTGGCCCTACGTGGGGTCAGCAGCTATTCCCACGATGCAGACCGAAAGTTTTTATTGTACACTGGAGGTTATCACATTGTCTCTTAATAAAATGCAGGCGCTTCTGAACAGACCGCAGCGTGGAGGCTTCGTATGAATCTGAACAGAAACAGGCCCAGTTTCACAGAGAGATGTAGACATAAACAAAAGAAAGATGCAAGTAAAGGATGTTGTAAATATTCCCTCATGTGAGCTGAGGAATTTAAAGGTACAGAGAGGTACGTAGTTCACATCCTGCGTGTTTGAATAAAAAAGTTACTAAAATATTTTGTATGTGAAAGATTTTACAGTTATAGAATGCTATTATTACAAAACAATTATCAAACTGTAATGTAATTTGTTGGGATTAAATGTAATTGAACAGCAAATTATGGAGAGTAGAAGGAAAATTATTCATTAACTCTGTCAGTAACTCCTGAATAAAACTCTTTAGTCGCCTTTAAAAGTAATAAAATCTGTTAAGGGGAGAAAAATTAAGAGTAGTCTTTATGGAAGAGTGGCAGGAAGAAGAAGAAGTCATTTTTAATGACTACAATCCAGGCACGGAATAAAGCAAATGTAAGAGAAGAAAATACAAAGCTGAGATCTCTGCTCTATGTAGAAACCTCTATAAAAGGATCAAAACTAACAATTTGTATCACTCTGAGTGTGTATCATGCTGTGGGAGTTTTGTTCTTCAGGTGTGACAGGGAGGCTTTATTAGCAGATGGATGGAGCTAACTAAATGGAAACCTGGCAGAAAAGTAGTTAGATGCTGCAGAGACATGAGAAAAGAGTTTGAGGAGAACATCTAGTCCAGCGGTGTCAAACTCGTCTTTGTTTTGGGCCAAATCAAGATCATGAATGCTCTTAAAGGGCCGGTTGTGCCAGAATGTGTTAATAAAAAAATTCTGTTCACAAACTGTTAAATTATCAATGAATTCTTGAAATTAAATAATATTGTTGAATATATTTTCAGTCCCTCCAGGATTTTGTAATACTTCTTGTGATTTTTGGCAGTAAAAATCAAAGTGTTTTTGGTCCCAAAACACTCTAAAATATTTGCGATATTTGCATTATGCAACTTTTTATTACTTGCTGCATAGATCATGGACTACAAACTGACATCAGTTAAGGCTGTGGCAGCGGATCAGTACAATTAGGAAAGTTTTTGACAATTTATGACTCCCAATTATGTAATAGTGCAAAAAAGTGTGAGGATTTGTTGAATTTCCACTATAATTCTCAAGAAAGTGGAGGGACTGATTGATACAATTTGGCAATAAACAGATAAAAACTGCATTGATTTGATTGAAAACATAATATTTAAGCAAGATTTGTGTTTAGTTTATAGTAGAGGGCCACATATAAAGCTATGGCGGGCTGGATTTGGCCTTAAATTTGACACTTGATCTAATCTAAACACACAGTGAAAGTTGGAAGGAAATAATCTGTATTTTATGAGTCTGATCCACACCGTGAATGCCCATTTAGTTTACATCACAGATAATTCTCCAAAGTGTTCTGGTTTAGATGTTAATAAAGCAATTGAGAAAGCAGACTTTGACTTTTGTACGGCTGAATTTGTTCCGTATTAGTCTTCTGCATTACTCATTTGCATGTGTGTGCACAGAAATCCGGATAACCTGGTTCAGACACCATTTGCATGCAGACTTCCAGGGATTGTATTTCAGTGAAACCTTCCTGGCCAAATAAAGAACAGAATTATAAAATGGGGAAACAACCTAATCAAATGCTGTCTGTTTTTTTATTTATTTATTTTTGATGAAAGCATATCAGACAAAAACAATCTGCAGTAAGTCTGCATACCTTTCAATAAAAAAACATCCTTATGTGAGCGCAAACATTGTTTTTGGCAACAAGCAAGTGTGAGATTTAGCTTTCAAGCTGATACAAGGAGTGTGAGAACTGGCACTTATGACTGTATTTGGCATCTCACTGAAAGAAAAAAACATATTTGACACCTCTTCTAAGTATTTTAATCTTCTCAACCTCCCACCAGTTTTACTGTTGTGTATTTTTGCAATCTTAGTCCTGAACTGCAATCAACTTTGATGTAACTTAATGTTTAACAGGCGCAGCAAATGGAGAAGCGTAAATACTTTTTCAAGTGATATATTTCGTTAATAAGAAGGATAAATGTCATGATGATCAGACAAACTAAAGGGCACCATAATTAGTTAACCCATTTTAACAGTTATTGCAGGCTGCACAGGCTGACAGATGTGTCTGATTACATTTGATCAAATCATAATCGGATCTTACAGGATGTGACTGCTGACTTCCTGCGCAGACTGAAGACAGCTTTAAAGCATCTCTTTTTGCATGGTTTGGTTCTGCAGAGCTTCTGCTAATACTCCAAAAGCAGTTGGACAGTTTTAGGGAGAAAGATTGAATAAAAACAGGAAATTTATCATCTATTAAATAACTTGAAACCTGTTAATAATAAACTCTCAAAAGCAGAGCGTATCAAACCTCATGAGATCATGTTCTAATATAAAATGAGAATCAGTAAAATCCTATCTCCACTGCTAATTTAAAGCTTGTTTCAATGGCAATATTACAAATATTAGATTAGATTAGATTTTTTATTTGAACATGATACATATGTAAAATAAAATAGTACACAACAGCAAGAAGTGCACAAAAAAAGAAGAACACAAAAACAGAGAAAATACAGATATATATATTTTTTTTGTTTCAGTTAAGATATCATGCTCAAAATATTTAAACTATATGTTCCTGGAAACAATAATTAACTTGTAAATAAATTTTCTGCTCTCTCCAGGTGAGTGCCAATGTCCTCATCTTCCTGTGCACCAACATCATCGGCATCTGCACTCACTACCCGGCTGAGGTTTCCCAGAGACAAGCGTTTCAGGAGACCAGAGGCTACATCCAGGCCAGGCTCCACCTGCAGAGGGAGAACCAGCAGCAGGTACGACTCCAAGGAGACGCAGTCTTTCTCAGCAAATTATCAGTTCGAACTGAGTAAGATTTCAAATTCAGATCAAAATGGCAAATGTGACAACGAGGAACAAGTCTCCCAGAGGGCATTTTGAGATATTTACAGATTCCTAAAGTGTGCAATCTAAGCTTTTTAATGATGTCAAATGCATAAAAATGAGAAGAACATGGCAAAACCTTGAGGGTTTCCAAACCCAATCAGCTGTCTGGAGGTGTTAAAAGTGACCTATGGTTCCTTGAACAAGTTTGGACAGAGCTGTGGGCGATACAGAACATGTTCATTACATGTTTTGCTCAAAATCATTCCTAGATAGTGAGATTTTCTTGTCTCTTTAAATCCAAATAAATTACTGCTGGTCACGCCCCTAACTCGACGTTTACGCTCACAAAATGACTGCAAACAGATGAACAATTATACAACCATAAAGCTTTGAAAACCAGAAGTCGAGCCTCCTGCACAACCAACGAGCAAGTAGCAAATTGGTTCTGGATGGCAAGTCAACAACAAAACATGTTGTTCCAGGATTCGTTGTACAGAGTGTACAGCGGTGAAACCATTTGACCAAACCTGCTGGGACTCCACTTGGGTTGCTAGGTAACGGCGCGGGGCTGTTAAGTCAAATGTGATTTAACAATCAGGAGGTTTTTGAAATGGGTAATTTTTCAGAAACCAAAAAACATTACCTTACTGTCAAAAAGCTTCTGGGTGATTTTTTAAGCGCTTGGAATGCTTTTAGATGCATTTGAGACCCAAAAGGAAGCACAAAAACCTGAAAAATGTGAGTTTTGCATAATATGTTTTCTTGAACAAAGGCTGTTTTTAAACCCATCCCCAGCATTAATTGTCAACTAACAACAGGATTTATGACTCTTTGAAAAGAACCAAATCTTCAGAAGCCATTCAACTTTTAGGAACTGTTCAAAAAGATCCATTTTTGAAAATATAAATTTTTTTTAGAAGAAGACATTTCTTAATCTAATATAGTTTTTCTGAGTGACATTCACAAAAACGTAGAACTATATATTTTGAGTAAAATTCAAACTCTGAACCAAATACAAATCTCTGGAAAAAAAAAAAAGCTCTTTTAAGTTCAAATATGAACAAAGCTGCCAGTTTGTAAAAACTTGGCAAAGTTTGTTGTTTTATTTTGTTCATGAAAAATAAAAATGGAGCAACAAAGCATATTATCTTTTTGTTCTAAAATTTCATGTTATGGTAAAACAAGCCCTGAATGTCTAAGCCAATGCTAAATAAAAACCTTTTACACTTTAAAAGTGTAAATCCTGAATCTTTATCCTTTATCCTGAATCTGAATCCAGTTTACTTTACATGCATTAACATTGTGTGATCCTTTCTGTAAATTGCAGTAATTTTCACCTACAAAGAGCCAAATTAAATTCTTTAACTTCTAACGGATCTTTGTGATAGATTAAAATCACTTTTTAATCTGAAGACATTCAGAAGCATGCCTTAACATTCTGCGTTCAGACAGTGATGTTGTGAATGATACAATCTGCATTTTCTATATTTGTGTGTGTGTGTTTTCCAGGAACGTCTGTTGCTTTCAGTGTTGCCAAGGCACGTTGCCATGGAGATGAAGGCTGACATCAATGCCAAGAAGGAAGACATGATGTTTCATAAGATCTACATCCAGAAACACGACAACGTCAGGTGGGAAAGCCGGGTTTATTTTTTTTCTGAAAAGTATTCATTTACACCAGCTTGGCAGGAACAGTTTCTGACTGGCGCGGTAAAAAATAAAAATCGCTGTAAGATTTGCTTGCTTTTTCCAAAAAAAATAAAAAATTCTCCAAATTTTCACCGAGGCTGTTGCTTGTCGGCGCGCACAGAGTCACACACACATGTGCGGGCGCGCTCGCTCGCAGCGTCAGAGGAGGGTAGAGTGGTTTGGCAGAGTGGAGGCTAATTAACACTAGAGAGGGAATACTTAATCACCCGCAGCCAAGATAAGATAATCCCCAAAGACGGAGAGCTTCGGCACACATTCAATTACAGCCCTGAGCTCACACACACTCCCTCTCTCACACACACACACCGTCACATAGAAGTCCTTGAGCCCACTTTAAGGTCAGACCTCATGCAAAGGCCAGCAGCCCTGCAGATAACTAACTACAACTGTAAGCTAAAAGTTGTGTTGCTTTATAAAAATGCTTTTTTAACTCTGCTTCTCTTTGTCCTTCCTCTGCTTCAGTATTCTGTTTGCAGATATTGAGGGTTTCACCAGCCTGGCGTCCCAATGCACAGCCCAGGAGCTGGTCATGACGCTCAATGAACTCTTTGCCCGATTCGACAAGCTGGCGTCGGTAAGGAGGCAGGCAGACGTTCAGCCGCTAGCTGCTTTGTTTCTACCCTCAAACTTTTCAGGCTGAATAAAGCGGCTCAGTCTTTTTGTTTTGTACAAAAATGAGAAAGAATTTTAGTGTCATTTTGTAATTTGAGATTTTTTATCTTTCCAAAACAAAAAGATTTTGTTAGCAACTTCCATAGTTGCTAAGTATTTCAACTATGGAAGGAAGTCGGACCTGCTTTAAGTAATAATGCCACAATATGTGTAATAAAATTGTGCTTTAAAATATAATAAAACATCATTTAAACTGCATTATGTCATAATAAAATCCTTGAAAGCATTTTAAATCATTTTGTCTGACCAAAAGTTCAGTATTTATTGACCAAAGTATCTAGGATCAAGAACATGACTGTTATTAGAAGAATAACAATCATATATATATACATTAGTAATGTAGGTGATGTAAGTAAATCAGTATGACTGAATATAAATAAATAAATGTTAAAAATATTCAACTAAAATAAAACATGTTAGTTGAATTCCAATTTTTCTTCAACCCTAATATGAAAAGCAAATTAATAATTGTGATTTTAATTGTAAATAAAAATAACAAATCTGTCACAACTTTGTTTTATTTTTAAATAATTGTCCTTTTTGGTTTTTTTTTTAAAGTTCTTTCTAAAAACATAATGGGGCCTAAAAGGGGGTTAAAATATTTTTACATAATGATTATATGTTATGCTTTCTGTTTATTTCTTACCTTTCACAATAACTTTTCCCTTTCTGCTCTCCTCTTTATTCTTTTTGCATCAAACAGAAACACACACAGCGCTGATGAATACCTTGTCATTACGCAGAGGGTCCTAGATTTGATTTCATGTCACAAAAACGTTTCTCTTCTGACGTCATAAACTTCTTGTCCACTGGTCGTCATATGTTGGCAGACCGAACTGTAGCCATGTTTTGTCTCTGTCACCATGGGAACGCTAATTTGTTGATCATGTTGAGTGGAAATAAGTCTGGGCGGCAACACTGGAGGACTTTGCGGTAGTTCCACTCGAAACAAATTTAGGAGACAAATATCAGGAAGCGTCTGGTTAGCCATCTGTCAAGCTCTCGCTTTCAGAATCGTTGTTTTAAGAAGAAACAGATTTGAACCTGATTAATCTCTTAACTTTTTTATACTCTGGAAGACAAGTTGCTCATGACGTCTGTCTTTATTCCTTATTTTTCTTGTCTCTTGTTTCTCAGGAGAACCATTGTCTCCGCATCAAAATTTTAGGCGATTGTTACTACTGCGTGTCGGGGCTGCCCGAGCCACGCGCCGACCACGCCCACTGCTGCGTGGAGATGGGCGTCGACATGATCGAAGCCATCTCGTAAGTAGAAAGTGAAATGAAAACAGCAAAGCTGTAATCTGCTTCGCTCGCTGATGTGCCCATGTTTACAGGTTGGTGCGTGAGGTGACTGGGGTCAACGTCAACATGCGCGTCGGCATCCACAGTGGGCGTGTCCACTGCGGCGTGCTGGGACTCAGGAAGTGGCAGTTTGACGTGTGGTCGAATGATGTCACGCTGGCTAATCACATGGAGGCGGGGGGCAAAGCAGGGTGAGGAGAAAATCATATTTACACTTCTTAAATCTGTTTTCATCAATACACTCAACGCTACCCGCCAAATCACCAACAATAAACTACCGCAATTTCTGGACTATAGAGCGAACCTGATTATAAGCCGCACCCAGCACATTTTTAAGGGAAAAACCATTTTGTACATGCATAAGCAGCACCTGTCTATAAGCCGCATGTGCCTACATACAGACGGTACACAGAAAGAGTTTTCAAAGTTTGAATAATATACCTTAGTTTTTCTTTACAAACAGTGCCTGTGACGCGGCAGTAACACAGCAGCAACACGGTAATAGCACAGCACTAACTGGGCTGGTTAAAAAAACATACCGGTAAAAGTCACTGAGAGCCGTCTTCATCTTCCTCCTGAGCAAGGAGACGTGTTACGTTACATTAAACTTGCATCTTCCTCTACACATATATCCCCCTGTCTCACTCTTACCTTTTCTGCTCGAGCGCCCCTGGCGGCCGTTAGAAAAAATATATGCATAAATAAGCCGCATCTTTGTATAAGCCGCAGGGTTGAAAGCGTGAGACAAAACCCGCTGCTTATAGTCCGGAAATTACGGTATATTTTTATATATTTTTAGGGACTTTATTGTGTAAATGTTTTTTGTTAAAAAAAAAAAAACAGAATGTCATGAAAATTATTTTGTATCTTTAGTTATAGTGTTTAGTTTCATCTTTGTTACATATTATTATCCAGTGCTACTCCAAAGATTTTTTTTTTTATTATAACTGTAGAAATATTATTTATATTTGGTCAGGTTAGTAATATTTGTTTTAGTCACATATTTACTGTCTCGCTTGTAAGCAAAGATATTTTTGTGTTGATGGGAAATGGTTTCAGTCATAATCAAACTTCAATTCTAGACTTTTTGGAGGTTGTGTCATTTTTACATACCAGTTTAAAAATGTCAAATAATTAGTGGAACAGATTATTATATAGGTTATTATCACACACAGGGATGTTAAGTCTTTACTTATGTTAATTATGATGATTTTCTGCTTAAGGCAATATTAGAATCAGACCAATAAAAATTATTTTGAATACAAAAAAAGTACTTTTAATCTGACAAATAAGCCTAATCTAAATGCATTTTTTAATTAATTAAAAATTATTTGATGTGCTCTTAAATGATATTTTTGGTAAGTCGCTGATGTATTGTTGCAAGACTTTTGGTAGGGTAAGGTTAAATTGTTCCTATATAAATATAAAGCAGAATAAAGTAAAGTTCAGTTTAATTAGACTAAAAAACAATGTAAAGCAATAAGAAAGGGGAGTTGCAGACAATAAAAGTAAATAAAGTAAAAGATGAGAATAAATCCTACCTTTTTAAATGAAAAAAATAAAATAAAGTGAAATTGAGTCTGATTAGGCAGTAAAAACAAAATAAAGCAGAAAAAAGAGCAAAAAGAAAGGAGAATTAAGCAAAAATAAAATAAAATTGAAAAATAAAAATAAATTATACCTTTTAAAATGAAAAAATGAAATAATGTAAGACGAATACAAGTAATTTAAATAACAGTAAATAAAACAAGATATTAAAATAACACAAATTAAAGATTAAAAGGGAAGACAAGATAGTAAAACAGAATAGAAAACAAACTCAAATGTTAAAAAAAGGAAAAGGATGAAAAACAAAGCAAGACAAAAAGAAGTAAAGCTAAATGAAATTAAATGTAAAAAAATTGTCATTTGAGGCGGATCCACATCACCAAGGCCACACTGCAGTACCTGAATGGAGATTATGAAGTGGAGCCAGGCTATGGAGGAGAGAGGAACGCGTATCTGAAGGAAAACAGCATTGAGACGTTCCTGGTTCTGGGCTGCAGCCAGAAACGGGTCAGAGAACAAACACAGACACATTTGATTAGAACAATAAGACCTTTATTTTTTCCTTTCAAGACTGAGGCAAGACAGAAATGATGTGAGCTTTGTAGATGAATCTGGTCAAAGCCTATTAATCTATTTTAGTTCTTAAAATAGATTAATTTTTTACTTGTTATTTTTGGTTGTTTTAACTATTTGCTTTGAACACGAAATACCACAAGTGTTTAATTTCTTTCCCACTGACAAACTTGTAAATAAATCTCTCCAACTGCTTGTCTACTTGTCCAGTCTACCAGAGAGAAGCCAGATACACAAAGTGCCCTTAGTCACTTGTTTTGTCGTTCGCTGTGTGTTGTGTTGCACGAGAACAGTTGGTCAAGCCTTTATGTTGCTTTCTCTGAGCAGAAGGACGAGAAGGCGATGATGGCGAAGATGCAGCGGACGAGGGCCAACTCTAACGAGGGGCTGATGCCGCGCTGGGTGCCCGACAGAACTTTCCCAAGGACCAAAGACTCCAAAGTCTTCAGACAAATGGTGAGGCTGAGAATCCATACGCTGACGAAAAGCGACAGGCTGCAGCTTCTATCCATCATTTTGTCTCCTTTCTTTTGTTTTTTTTAGGGGATTGATGAGTCCTCCAGTAAAGACAAGTAAGTCCAAACACTACTTTGTTAGATTTTTTTTTTTGTTGTTTTGCTCCCTGTGTTTCTGTTTTTTCCTTATTTAAACTTTATTTTTATATATATTTTTTAGAAACAACAGTAAAACACATTTTGACAGACAAATAAAGTCATCATAACAAACATGTAGTTCACATGTAAGCCTGAGGGAAAACGGGTTGCATCAGATTACACCAGAATCATGATTAGCGGTCCACCGATCGTTTTCTGGCTGATCCGTCGATTACCGATCTTTAAAAAGCCTTTCCTGTTTCCTGATTTTGACCAATACCAATTGTTTTTGTCTGAAATGTTGCTAAAGATAGCAAGAAAGTTGCTTAATTGGCAACAGTTGGGTTACTATTGTTATCTGCAAACGTGCAGACATGATGTGGAGTCAAATGTCTCTCATGGGAGAACAGAAGAGGAGTGGTGGAATTTTAAATCTTTGCTGAGGTAGATCAGATCAGGGAGTAAGATTTAAGCACCAGCCAATTACCGATATCCCAAAATTGAGAAAATTGGCACTGATAAATCGGTTAATCCCTTATCATGATTATATCGAGTTTTATCTTTTGAGATTGATGCTGGTCAGTTGAGTCCAAGCAAAACTAGAGTTTATTAAACTCCAGCATTCTTCTCCTTTCTTTGTAGCGTATGTTAGAGAAAGTGTTGCATAACACAAATTTCCTAGGTTATATTTTTCCCTTCACTAATTATTGTGGGGTTTTTTATTTAGACATTTTTTGTCATAGCTTTTTTTTTTTTACTACTACGGTACTTAGTAACACTCATTCTGCATTTATTTATTTTTCTTATTAAAGCCGAGGTGTTCAGGAGGCCATGAACCCAGAAGATGAGGTGGATGAATTTCTGGGGCGAGCCATCGATGCTCGGAGTATTGACCAGCTCAGAAAAGATCACGTCAAGAAGTTCCTTCTCACCTTCCAGACATCCAGTCTGGAAAAAAAGGTGCAAAATAACAAAAATGCTTAATTTTTTGTACTTCAAAGTAAGCATGCTCCTTTACAGCAGCATGCTTATATTGCAATATTTAATACAAATATTACAATTTCACTGTTTCAAGATAGTAACCCAACTATTTACCGTAATAACAAAAATAAGCAGCGCTTTATTGGTTTCAGAGGCATGATATTCCAATTTGCTTCTCTGACAAGAATGGAGCCTTCTTATAGCCAGCTGACTAGCAGTGTGCAGCAACAGTCTGAGGAGGACTTTAAAGCACTGACAGTGATACCAGTGCCCTCATTGTGTCTACATTAGTAAATATTTTTATACCCCAAAACATTTATTTCCTCTTGTGTTTTTTTTGTTGCAGTATTCCAAGAAAGTTGACGACCGCTTTGGGGGATATGTTGCCTGTACTCTGCTAGTATTCTGCTTCATTTCTTTCATACAGATTGTCGTCTTTCCACAGTGAGTACCTCACATCTCACAGCGTCTGTCTGTTTCATGTTTAGACATTTCAATATTTACTGTTTTTAACAGAATTTCCTGCTTTGATTGTTTCAAATTTTACAGAAGCATCTTTAAAGGTTTCCAAACTAAACTGACATTAGCTGCAATTGTTGACGCTTTAGTTTTGCTTTCAATGAGCTCATTTAATAATAACCAGAGAACTGTGCAGAAAAACTGTTCTGGACTGCAGGGAAGTTATTTGTTCTAACTTTATGGGATTTTTTTTTTCTTTGCTGAGTTTATGCAAAGTTTTTTTTCTTTGCTGAGTATAAAGCTAAAAATGTGGAGAAGTAGCACTTATGATACTTTGACGATGTCAGAATGAGTCACAAAAGGATGAATTTACTTGTAAAGTATGTTCACAGTGATACTAAATTTAGCAGTGAAAAATGCCAATTAATTTTATACAGTTGACTTAACAATAAAAATCCATCGTGTTCAGTAGATATGCTCTTTTAACAGATCAGTGAATGACTATTCCCTGCTTTAAATACACTTTGAAACCACGACAATGCATGTATATCTATCTAGTTATCATTGAAAACAATTTAATGACTTACTTTCGTCACAATTTGTCGCGTATGCTGAACAGACAGCTCCTCTGACGGTCGGACTTCTCCGCTCCACCATGATGGACGCCAAAAACATCCATCGTGGTGCACATATGGTGGCCTAAAATCGTTTTTATTTAGTTGATTTCAAAGTAAAAAAAAAAAAAAAAATGTCACAAGGTGCTGCGCGGTCGGCTGCACAAACAGACAAGGATGCAAACCAAAACTTGTCATTTTATTGTACAACTTTTAACGAGGAAAGATGGCGGCGGCTACGGCTAGCAGCCATTAATCATAATGACTAGTAGCCCTCGGTGTAACCGCGGATTTGCAGTGAACACTTTTTACGAGGTAAGAAGATTAACGTTCATATACTTCATAAGTAAGTATGATTAGAAATATATCAAATGTTGCATTATGGCGAAGGGACACGTCTAACCACCAGTAACCATGGAAACAGAGCCCCACCGTCATGTAGCCTAGCATGTAGGGAAAAAAACAACAACAACTGGTTAGCGTTCTTCTGTACATTTTTACGGAGACGCGGTATATGCCATAGCGACATAAATCAAATGATGTGAATTCAGGCAAAGTCGGTAATTTGATCAATATGTCAGGAGGGAGGAAGTACCGATCGGTTTCTAAGCTAGCTGTTTCAAGTCGCCGTCTTATGAGCCCCAGCCACGTGTGTTACGCTCAAAGACAAATCAGCCTGACTCGAACAAGAATAAGAAGTCACGAATAAACTAACAAAAACAACTTGGGAAAACAACTTCAGTCGTTCAGTTCAGTACTCCCTTCATTTCTGGTGTCCGTCATGGCGGTTCGAATGATTAAGTGACGTAGTTGCAAACGGTCTATACACCTATGAGGTACATTTGTTCCTTATCTGTAGGGCTCAAAATAGTATCAGCCCAAACTTTGCAGCTGTAAAGCCTTTACTCTGAGAAGGCTTTGCAGAAGTTTTAGAGTATCTTTGTGTCTTTTGTGAAGTGAAATGCAGTGAAGAGGATTGTTTTGTTTTTTTTAATTATGTAACCCAAATAGAAAAAGTGTAAATCCTGTTGCACTACTGTTTTAAAATCAATGTCAAGTTGATGGAACCTGAAAAATGCGGTACTTTAAGGGAATACTTGTTGTGAAAATCCAACTGTAATACAGTCTGGTGGCTCTTATTATTGTAGGAAACACATGACTATGTGCCTCTTCCTTGTCGCAATTTTTCAAACTGCAATAAACCTTTATGACTCCATACATGGGAAAATCTAAATAGGGTAACAAGGTTTGGAGTGAAGGCCCCAATTATCAACTACAACATTAACCAGTTTTATCTAATTAAAATGGTAAACATCATTAAAGTTCTCCTATTTCTACATATAACAGTTCCCAAATTGACTACTCTGAAAAACCAAATCATGGTTGTGTTTAGAAAAAGGATCTAAAAAACACTTTCTCTTATTTTGCTCTTTGACTGCATGTGTTTATATACAAGTAGCATGTAAAATTCTCCTTCTGAGCTGTTTTGGTGATTTATTTTGACTGCAACATATGACAACAAGAAACAGGAATGAATGCTCTGTTTAGGGAATTTAACAGGAGATGTAGCTGAATCCTCTGAGCGCAGAAATACCAACATTTGTTTAAACCAGATCCTAAATGAACCTCTGAAGCTGTTTATGTGTTTCTTTTCCCCGCAGCACTCCAGTGATGCTGGGAATCTACATCAGTATCTTCATCATCCTCGCCAACATTCTCTTCATCTGTGCCATATACTCTTGCATCAAGGTAGCGGAGCAGCTCATCTGGGCACAATTGCAAAAGTGTTGCTCATTTTCTTTCATGCAAAATGACTCTCGCTCCTTGAATTTTGGCACATTTTGTCTGGTTGCAACCACAAATATTGTTTCTTATTAGTCTTTTATACTTTAGACTAAAATAAAAGAAGAAAAGGATTGTGAAGTTAATGAAAAGGGGTTTTGAAGTGTGGTGTTCATGTTTAGTTATTTTTCTGTAATAGAAGATGTTTATTTTTCTACAAAGAAAAAATTCTGGTGTAACAGCAGCAAGAGATATATAGCAGAACTGTAGCAACACAGTAATCTCACGATATGATACATGATATTCTGTTCACGATACAATATGTATCACAATATTCAGAAAACTGCAATTTGATATATTTTTAAGATTTTCTGAAAGGTTTTAGAGGGAGAGAGTGATTTTGATGACTTTTTATAACTGTTCCATTGACTTGGATTAAATTAATTGACATTGTGGTTGTAAAGCAACAAAAATGAAAGAAATTTATGGTGTATGAATAATTTTATAAGGCACTGTACTGGGACGATATATAATGTGGAAATCATTTGTGTTTGCAGCTCTTCCCAGCTGCAATGCAAACCGTTTCGAAGAAGATTGTCCAGTCTCGCACCAACAGCACCCTGGTTGGAGTTTTCTCCATCATCCTTGTCTTCATCTCTGCCTTTGTTAATATGGTAAGCTCAGAGTTGACAAAAAAAAAACTATATATTTTTTTTAAGGACGTGATTCTGAATGCGTTTCTGGATGATTGTCTCCAGTTCGCCTGCGACACCCAGAGCTTGACAGAATGTGTCGCCGAGAAGCTGAACACGTCTGCAGGCCTGGTGACGCCGTGTCTGATCCGCAGCTTGAATGTGTCCATCGAAGGAGGCCTGGAGATCTGCCCCAGCCACGGCCCCTCCTGCCCCTTTCCCGAGGTGAGTCCACCATCTTATACCACTTTCCTCTTGAGCGGCCTCCAAAAGACGCAAACTAACTTTTCTTTGACTCGTGGTTGCTGATGCGGGTCGCGGCTGTCTCCTGTCTGTTCCAGTATTTCAGCTACAGTGTGCTGCTGACGCTGCTGGCCTGCTCCGTGTTCCTGCAAATCAGCAGCATAGGGAAGCTGGCCCTCATGCTGCTCATCCAGCTCACTTTCCTGCTGCTCGTGGAGTGGCCACAAGTAGCACTATTTGACAACGCAGACCTCTTTGTCACCTCCAATGCCATGTGAGTGCAGCAGCGTGTTGTGGTAAAAGAAACAGTTACCGTATTTTCCGGACTATAGAGCGCACCCGATTATAAGCCGCACCCAATACATTTGCAAAGGAAAAACCAGTTTGTGCATACATAAGCCGCACCTGTCTATAAGCCGCATGTGCCTACATACAGACGGTACACAGAAAGAGTTTTCAAAGTTTTAGTAATATACTTTAGCTTTTCTTTCCAAACAGTGCCTGTGACGCGGCAGTAACACAGCAGCAACACGGTAGTAGCACAGCACTAACAG